>CAUYUJ010017630.1:15000-72500 GCA_963575745.1 Prorocentrum cordatum | reverse complement strand
ACCAGACCACCCCAACCCAACCCGAAGACCTGAATTTCGGGTTGGGGGGGTGTACGGGCTTCATGTGTGTGCTGTTCCATGTTCCCTGACCCCCCCAACCTGGAAATGGAGGGCGAATCGGGGCCTTCGGGTTGGGTTGGGGTGGTTTGATGGGCGGTGACATTGGGGGGCAAGGATGGGCCTCCATTTGTCGGGGCCCCAGGGGCTCTCACTGGGCGGCAGCACAGAAAATTGCAGAACCCGCACAGACAAGCTGCTCGTGAAAGTCTGATTCCTTTGAGTCCTCGCTTGGCTTCGGCCAGCCCAGCTTTCTCGCCCGCTCGGCGTCGGGTAGCGACACCCGAATCCTGCGCCCGCAAACCATCGATTCCCCCGACGAATCGACGGGACGCGGGGGTGGGGCTCGGACTTCGCCACGTGCTCGACGAATCGAGAATCCCACACCCCCCACCCCCAGACCTCCGGCGTCACTCTCATGACCCGAGGGTCGGCGGCGGGCGGGGCGGGGAAGCGAGAAGGGGCGGGCCTTCTCAGACGCCTCGGAATTCCCCTGGCTGTCTGAAGAGTGCTCTAAGCCTTCCCCCGAAGGTCAGGTCGGGCGTGCCCCCCGACAGGCGGATCTCGGACGAAAAACAAAAATACACAAAAATAAAACTCAACAGAAGTCAAAGAATGATAGAAGCATCGTCCCCAGACTGTGCTTGAGCTATCTCTGAATATTCCTCCCGCAGAAAGACAGGCCCGGCCTGGCCGGAGGCTTCCAGCACCTCTCCAAAGACGCGAGGCCCTCCGAGAGGCCCCGCCGCCCTCCCGAGAGGGCCTTCTCCTGCTCGCCTCCCCCCCTCGCTCGCCGCCTAGGACCGCCCACGCTTGCCGTCGCTCGGGAGTCCATTCCCCGCGTATCCGTGTCTGTGTCATGCCTGCTTTGTTTTTTCTCCCACAAGATGTATGTCGGGCATGCCCTCTGACGGGAGGCTTCTGGACGACAAATGAATTAAGCAAAAAAGAAACGAATGCTCCGAACTGGTCGATCATAGTCCAGACATCGTCCCCAGACCATTGTTGGACTACTTTTGAATACTCCTCATGTAGAGGGACAGGCCCGACTTAACGCAAGGTGGGCCAAGATGATCCTCGAAGGTCCCCGCCGAGAGAAATCGCACATGTCCGAGCGATGCCCACAGGGGAGCGAGCAATGACCTAAACATAACAACTCGGAGGTCCGCGCGGACTTTTCGGATCGGCGCTGGGTCACCCTCCCTGGCGCGTGGAGCGCGCCAGGGGCGGCGCCGGAGGCGCCGCCAAGGGGTTCCAGCGCCGATCCGAGAAATCCGCGCGGACCTCCGAGTCCTTATGTCTATGTCATTGTTCCCCCCTACAGTGGAGGCCCGACCACAAGAGACCTTACACAAGAAACCCAACTCCGAGACCCCCTGGCCGTGCATGGAGTCTTCTTGGTGTGGGAGCGCCACGCTCAAGGCATCGAAACCCAAGGAACCCAGGGCACCCTGGAGGCAAGCAGGGTGTTTCTTGGCATGGACCCCCACTGTATGTCATTGTTCGTCCCCACTGTAGCCTCAGGTCGGGCATGTCCCCCTACAGGCGGATCTTGGACGAACGATTAAAAAATGTCCCAGAAACATGTCAAAATACATTACAACATACAAATCGCCCCCAGACTATGTCTGGAATATGTTTGAAGATTCCCCCTGGAGAGGGACAGGCCCGACCTAGCTGTAGCCCAGGGATCGGCGAGGGTCGGAGCCAGACTTCGCCGCCGAGGCGTGCTGCCCCCCTGGGGGCCTCTCGCCCCCGCGGCGGCCGCCGCTGCTGCTGCTCGCGCCCTCCTCCGCCGCGGCCTCCTCGGCCTCGGACCCCTCGGCGAGGGAGGGGGGACGAGGGAGGGGGGGAGGGGAGGGAGGGAGGGAGAGGAGGAGGAGGGGAGGGACGGAGGGAGAGGAGGGAGGGGACGGGAGGGGAGGGAGAGAGGGAGGGAGGGAGAGGAGGAGGAGGGAGAGGAGGAGGAGGAGGGAGAGGAGGAGGAGGAGGAGGGAGAAGAGGAGGAGGGAAAGGAGGAGAAGGAGGATGAGGAGGAGGAGGAGGAGGAGGAGGAGGAGCCTCCTCGCCCTCCTCGCCATCGGGGCTCTGCCCCGCGTCCCCGCTGGCCTCGTCCTCCTCGGAGGCGGGAAGCTGTGCACGAAGGGTAATGCGAGAGGCTGGGAAATGGGCACCAACACCGACACGGGGAGGTGCCTCCTCCATGGGAAGATGATCTGGATGTTGGTGTCGGTGGCACTTCGGCCACCTAGGAAGCCCGAGCATGACCACCACCATCACCGAGATCGGGATTCTCTCTCCTCGGCGGCGGCACACCTCCGATGTGTGTGTGCGTGTTGGTACCAACATCTAGGCCTCAGAGGACGGGTCTGGAGTCAGCATCGGTAGGCCGACCACCATCCATATCGGGTGAACACATTCCCCGCGGGGCGCGTCTACCTGCGAAATCGGGCGAGGATTGGATGATGCTTCCGCCGGGCTCCGTGGCACCTATCCCCACCCAGAGGCGGTAGGCTGGTGGCGTGAAGGAACCCTACCCTGGCTCACGGAGAACAGGAATGGTCTCACGATACGGACTGGGGGAATGGGGCCCTGGAGGTTTGGGCTTTTCTTCTGTCTCGGGCCCTTCCCGGGCCCTAACGCCTCAGACAACACGCCTCGGGATAGAAAGCCCTGGTCCTCGGGGAAGCCCCTGGGTCCTCGGGACCCATGCCCCACACGACCCCCTCTTCCTTCAACCGCGAAGCGCCGATTCCTTGCCGCCGCTCGGACGTCCGTTCCCCGTGCATCTTGCGGTCTCGTGCGTGTCCTCTCGGCTCGAGGATCCAGGATGCTCCTCGAAGCTCCTCGCCGAGACAAAAGGCGCACGCCCGAGCGATGCCAAGACTCTGGTCGAGCACAGCCTGGGCACAGGACCCGTGCGCGCGGGACCCCGGAAGGCGCGCACGCCGACCCCGGAGAGCCCAGGGTCCACGGGCAGGACTGGCGCAAGCGGTGCGCGGCTGGCATCCTGGCCACGGGCCTCCGCCGGAGAGCAAACCAAGAGGCCTCCATGGCAGAGGCCTCCAGAAGCCCCCAGATGCCCCCACAACCGAGATGGGTCTTTAGAACCGCCCTACCCACAGTGAAAGCGAATCATCGCTTCGACGCCCTCAGTGTCGGACTGGGGCCCCACCAATAACGGAAAATCATCATTCGCCCGCGGCACCCGCCGCAAAACCCATCTCGGTTCGGGGGGCGTCCGAGAGGTCCCGGAAGAACTACCGCGAGGCCTCCTTCGGCGGTGGACAAGCCTACCTTTAGTAAACCTCCCTTTAGTGAAAGCGGCCCAGGATCGAAACCGACGGACCTGGACCCGCAAAAAGGACGGCCGCGACGCCCTCTCGCGAACCGAAGACGGCCAATTCGCCATGTCAGGGTAGGAGGTCTATCAACCTCCGAATCTTTGGACGCCCGAAATGGGTACAGAAAAAATGGGTACAATGCCCAACAGCAAATGTTGCCCCAAACCAACCGCGGTCGCTCTTGGGCAGGCGGCCTCCTGCATCAGACGGACACAGGCCGCGGCGACACCGACCGCGAGCCCCGTTCAAGATGACCAGGCACTGCTGCTGGGCACTGCACCCACTCTTTCCGTACCCGTTTCGATCGTCCCGAGAGGAAGGGGTCCCGGAGCGTTCGGGCCCGGCGGGTCCTCGGCGCCCTCCGCCTCGTCCTCGGACGCCTCCTCGCGGCCGCCGCGCGAGGGCACGGGAGCCCCGCCTCGAAAATCGCCAGGCCGGGGTCGGCGATCGAAGTGGATCGGATCGGCGGCAATCGGCGGCCGCGTCGGGAGCTCGCCGTCGCTCGGACGTCGATTCCCCGTGCACTGTTCGGCTTCGCGCGTGCAGTTTTCGCAAGCTGACCACGTATGCTCCTGGGAGGCCCTCGCCGAGAAAAAAAACACGCATCCGAGCGATGCCAGGGGAGAACTCGCATCCGCAGAAATCGGCAGGCTATAGAAGGCCTCCGTGGAGGGCTCGGAGTCCGAGTCGGAATCCCGAGCCGGATCGAATCGGGATCGGAGGCCACCGAGGTCGCATCGAATCGCATCGAAGGAATCAAAGCACGAGCTGCTCCCTGCAAGGTTCTAGAGGTCGGACAGGGGTGTGGCACAGAGGGGTCTGGCGCCAACATCGTGGACATGGCGATGCTGCCTGCAATAAATTACATCGCGAGAGCCCTCTTTACATGAAATCAACACCACACCCCTTTATACCATACCCCTCTCTTACCTCCAGATAAGGGCTGGCCCTCCCGGGCAAGAACGGCCCCCGGTGCGCGGCCTGGGGGGGGAGGAGGAGGAGGAGGAGGAGGAGGAGGAGGAGGAGGAGGAGGAGGAGGAGGAGGAAGAGGAGGAGGAGGACGACGACGACGAGGAGGACGAGGAGGAAAAGGAGGAGGAGGAGGAGAAGGAGGAGGAGGGAGGGGGAGGAGGGGAGGGGCCCAGCGGGGGAGCACCCAGGCACGCAGGCCGCGGCTGGCTGCCGCGGCGCACCCTCGCTGGTCGGAGGTCCCCCGCGGGCCACTATGAGCTCGGGAGGCCTACAGGTGAGCATCGGCGGTGAGCCTCCACCGAGGGAAGGTGCTCCCGATCTCGGTGATGGTGGTAATATTTTGGCGTCCTGGGTGGCCAGAGTACTGCCACCAACGCCGAATTCTAGGGCCGTCTTCCCCTGGCTCGGGCATGCCCGCGTGCTGGTGCTGGTGCCCACTTCCAGGCCTCCAAAAATAGGTCGGGCAGGACCCCTTACGGGGGGACGTTGGACGAGACCCGCGCGGAGCGCCAAACATATGTGTATATATATAGACATACATATATATATATATGTGTGCGTGTGTGTGAATGCGTGTGTGTGTGTGTTCGTGAGGCTTCCTCGCCTTCGAGCTCTGCTCCGGCCCCAGGGTTGGGGGGGCCTGGAGCAAACACTGCAGGCGCCGCCTCGCGCCCGCCGCAGGTGGACGCCGGGGTTGGGTCGGGCGCGTCCCCCCTAGAGGGGGAGCTTGGACGAAGAATAAACAAAGGAGCCCAGGGACACACAAGTAAATACACACAAGAAACAAGATTCCTCATATTTTCCGATATGTTCTGGGTTTGTTTTCTTCCCCCCACTTCCCATATTTTCCTGGGAGACGACGATTAATTGTGTCTGTGTGTTTCCTTCCCTCCTGACTACAGGGGGAGCCTGGAGGAAAAATAAAACATACCCCACAAGATGCTCAGAAATAGTCGAACATAGACCCAGAATCGTCCCCAGGCTATCTCTGTTTGACCATTCTGGAACATTCCTCTTGTAGAGGAACGGGCCCGACTCGAGGCCACGAGGAGCGGGCGTTGGCAGAATTGGGGGTTCAGTGGGACCTGGTTTAGTGATGTGCACTGGGGCACGCAGGAGAGCCCAGAATCGAATCGACAGGTCAGATCGGCGGTCGATCGGCCGAAATCGGCAGGCTAGTATGCCTCCAAAAAGGAATCGGAATCAAATCGGGAAACCAAGTCGAATCGAATCGGAATCGGAAACCATCGAAATCGAATCGAATCGAATCGGAGGCATCGAAACGAGCCCTGGGGACGCCCCCCCCACCCCGTTCCTCACCCGAAAAACACCAGCTACGGCAGACCTGGTTTGTTGAGTCTGGCCAATTGAAAGGCTCCAGGGCCCTACTACTAAGCGGGTCCCCTTACCAGGGGTCCTGGCTATACACGAGAGGAGCGAGGACCACATCCATAATCCATGCCCTCGCGGTCTTGATTCCGGGGCGCGATTCCCGAAGATACTTGCGCAATCCCATGGAGACGTTCCGCGCGGTGAAGAACGCGCAAGTCTGCCCGGTATCCATGGGGTCGCGGTCGAGGAATCGACCGCGAGGCCGCGGACTTTGGGGGAACAGCACTGTACTGATACCGCTGCTGGACCTCTCCCAAAATGTGTGTTCTGACTAAAACTTCGAGGCGAATCCAGCCGTGGCCGCGAGAGAGGGGCAGCGGTATCGGCAGGTGCCCTTTCTCAGCCCCGCGAGTTATGGATGCGTTGCCCGCCAACGAGGGCTCCCGCACCAAAGGTTGATGGGCCTGTTTTCCACCACCACCACCATAAGTTGGAGGGGGAGGGGGTCCTCCTTCTCCTCCTCCTCCTCCTCCTCCTCCTCCTACTCCTCCTCTTCCTCGCCCTCCTCCTCCTCTTCCCCCCTTCCAACTTATGGTGGTGGTGGTGGAAAAAGGATTTATCAGAGGTCACTCCAGCGAAAAGTCACTCTGACGCGCAGCCGGTCCTCGGACTCGGACTCCTCCCCGGCCTCCTCGGACTCCTCCGCGGACGCCTCGGCGGCCTTTGTTGGGCCGCGGGCGCGGGGCCCTCTCGGTCGGCGCGGCCACCGCCGCAGCCGCCGCCGCAGACGCCGTAGCCGACGCTGCTGGTGCCGTCCTACATCCTGCTGCCTCCTGGGCCTCGTGGGCCGTCCTGAACGCGGCGGAACGCGAAAAAAGTCTGACGCGCTGAAAGCGCACGCGATTCTTGGAGGATGCCTCAGGCCGAACTGCAGTGTTCGAATCACCTGGCTCAAGACCATTGAAATCCATCAGGTTCAGGTCGTGCGTGTCGCCTTACAGGCGGATTTCGGACGAAAATGAAAAAATATTCCCAGAGTGCTCAGAAATGGTAAAAACATCGTCCCCACACTATTGTTGCGTATTTTCGAATTCTCCTCCTGTAGAGGGACACGCCCGACTTAACATTAGGTGCTTGAACGCCTGATGTTATATCATTGTGGAAACCCGGTGTGCTCTTGGACCGCGACGTGGAGACTTGCGCGAGGGGCGCGTGCAATTCTCGAGGATGCCGAGGAGGGCCCG
Source organism: Prorocentrum cordatum (assembly GCA_963575745.1). Lineage (NCBI taxonomy): Eukaryota > Dinophyceae > Prorocentrales > Prorocentraceae > Prorocentrum > Prorocentrum cordatum. The sequence goes on along the minus strand of CAUYUJ010017630.1, from coordinate 65,551 downwards.
AGCGACACGGCAAGAGAAAGACACGCGGCTGCAATTGATCTCCTCCAGGATCTGCTCACTCGGAAGGGTGCGCATGACAATACGTATACGGTGTGGGCACTGGATGAGGAACCCTTAGATAAGGAATCCCGGGTCTGGAAGCCAGTTGAACTCCAATCGTGGATCGGCCATGGATGTCACCGCCGCCCTCATTGGATAAGGAATCCTCCAGGGTCAGGCGCCTCCTGGGACTATTCCTTAACAAACGCCTCCACCGTGAACATATTTATATATATATATATATACACATACATATATATATATATATATATATAGCTATATATACATATATTTACATATGCATATACATAAACATATACACACGTACACGTCCGTCACCATCTCGATCCTCCCGAAGATACAAGAATTCCCCCGAATTATCCGACAGAGGGTCTTCCCGAAACCCCGACCCTCTCGAGGACGGTGTCTCATCACGCGTATTTTCCGATCGGCCCCCAGACCCTGCGAGGGCCCAGGAGCCATCAGAAACCAGCGGCACGGAGAAAAACATGTGCCTTGATGTGTTCACGGCGCTCGAAATCCGCGGGCGCCGGGGTCGGGTTGCCTTCGGGCCACAATTCGGACCTCCGGCGGCCGTTCGGGACGATCTGGGCACCCCTCAGAGCGCTCTCGGTGAGGCGCACCTGTGGAGAGACACCCCGAGGGCGGAATTCCGGGAGCCGACGAAAACGACAGAACGACTCGACGTGGGCGCTCGTCGTGCCTCGGCATGGTCGCTTGTTGCCCCGACACGTGGGCCCTGACCTTCCAGACTCTTTCAAAATGATAACCAGCGTGGGCCCCACGAAATGCGTTATTGCACTGTGGAGGTGAAACTCACGCGGCGCAAACTATGTCGCGGAAACTATGCCGGGTAAGCCTTTTGGTGTGAAAGGAGAAGGTGAACAAAAACGCGGTGTAAGCTATAGGGTGCAAGTCACTTGCCGAACTTGAAGTTGTCAGCTCCACTGCTCGCGCAATCATCCCACCCACCCACCCGCAACTTGGTTGGCAAAACCCATGCGGGAGCGATTGCGATGAGTGCTGGGTGTTGGCTGGTGCATCCCTGCGGCCGCGCTAGCCCGCGCATGCTCGCGCGCGCAACGGCGACAACGACGACGGAAACGACCACGACGCCAAAGAGGACGACGACGACGACAACGACGAGGGAGGAGGGAAAACGACGACGACGACGACGACGACGACGACGAAATAGGAGGGACGACGACGAGACGCCGACGACGGACGACGACGACGACGGAGGAGGAAAAAGGACGACCACGGCGACAACGACGACGGAAACGACCACGACGCCAAAGAGGACGACGACGACGAACACGAGGAAAGACAGAGGACGACGTAGGCGAAGACGACGACGACGACGCGGGAGGAGGGAGGACGGCGACGACGACGACGACGACGCAAGAGCGCGCACGTTTTTGTTGAAAATCCGTGTTGCGAAACCTTGTGTTGTTGTAAGCTTTTTGGACACACGATGCTGAAATCCTTCCGAAACCGATGGGTTTTGAAGGATTCCGACATACGCGCGCGACGACGCGCGCGTCTGCACTTCGTCCCATTTGTTGTAGAGGGTTCTCGCGACGGCAGACGCGCAAGGGCGGTCGACAGATTTCGACATGCGTGCGCGCGAAGCCCGTTTGGTAGCATGTTGTGAAATTCTTGAAAAAAAAAACGATGGATTTCTTAAGATGTCGCAAGAGCTTGCGCGTAAGCTTTTTTAGCAAAGCAGTGTTGCGAAGCCCTGTGTTTTATCCTTCCGACACCGAAGGTTTGTGGAGGATTTCGGCATGCGCGCGCGACGGCACGCGCGTGCGCATTTCGTCCCAGTTGTACAAGGGATTCGTGCAAAAGTGTTATGTTGGAACAAAAGATGTCCCCGCGTATCGTTTTTTTTTTCACCAGGGAACCTCAGGGGGGTCGATCCCGGCCCCCCTGGGATAGTGCAACATGTCGTCAGAATCATAAATGATTTACATACCCGAAAGGGGGGGATAACGCGGGGGGGGGGGGGGAAAGAGTCTGTTTCTTTTTAGAAAGTGGAATATACGTCGTGTAAGCCGGGCGGCGTGCACTGGAGGTGAAAGCCGCTGGGCGTAAGCTGTGTGGTGTGAGCTATGGTGCGGTGCAGACCATGCGGTGCAAAGTGTGTGGCGAGAGCCGAAGCACTCACGAGGCGGCACGTGTTTGGCAGGTGGATCTCTCCAGCTCTCCGCCGCCTCTGGCGGTGTGCGTTGCGAGCAGGAACGCAGCAAAGCCACATTGACAGTGTAGCTCCGCACGCGTGACACCTTGTACCAGCTCGAGAAGGTCGCCCCGTGGCTGAAGGAAGAAGAGGGCAGCAGCAGGGGAGGGGAGGAGAGGGAAGCGAAGGCAGCAGCAACACGTGACACATGCGCACGAGCAGGAATACGGCAAAGCCCCGGGCGGCACGGGCGGCCACGTAGCGCAACCTCCGCACACCCCCCCAGCGCGTCCACGACGCGTCCACGACGCGTCCACGAGGCGGCCACGAGGCGGCACGGGTCCACGAGGCGGCCACGAGGCGGCCACGCGTCCACGAGGCGGCCACGTGGCGCAACCTCCGCACACCCCCCCAGCGACCCGAGCGTCCACGACGCGTCCACGAGGCGGCCACGAGGCGGCCACGGGTCGGCAGCGCGGCTCGGCATGCCCCGCCAGCGCACAGGGGCGCCCACGAGGCGCCGAAGGGGCGGCCACGGGGCGACAGTTTCGGCAGGTGGATCTCTCGAGCTCTCCGCCGCCTCTGGCGGCCTGCGCTGCGAGCAGGAGCACGGCGAGGCCACAAGTAACCACCAGGGGCGGCGGATAGCTCGACAGATCCGCCTGCCAAAAGAGTGCCGCAGCCTCGGCCTGCCCCGCCAGCGCACGGGGCGCTCGCGGTCGACACGGGCGGCAACGAGGCGCAACCGCGTGGAAGATCCAGAACTTCAGGCAGAAAGGACAGAAACCGTGAAGCGAGAGCACAGCCTGGGGGGAGATAGTCATCCGAACCTATAGAGCACCTAATCATCTGGAACAGTAGAAAGCCAACCTCGACTTCTGCGTGCTTGAGACATGTTGCTATCTGCTGCCTGCCTGGAAGATCCGAAGGGGAATAGCTTCCTCGATCCTCATCGATACTCCTCCTCGGTCCCCATCCTCGATCCCCACTCGATCCTCGATGATCCCCGATCGTCCTCCTCGATCCTCCTCGGTCCCCCTCCTCGACCCTCGACCCTCATCGATCCCCTCTTCGATCATCTTCGATCCCCCTCCTCGATCCTCCTCGACCCTCCTCGACCCTCCTCGATGCTCCTCGACCCTCCTCCTCGATCGCCCTCGAGCCTCCTGCTTGCTCCCTCCTCCTCCTCCTCCTCCTCCTCCTCCTCCTCCTCCTCCTCCTCCTCCTCCTCCTCGATCCTCCTCGATCATCCTCGATCCTCCTCCTCGATCCTCATCGATCCCCCTCCTCGATCCTCATCGACCCTCCTCTTCCTCGATCCTCCCCGCTGCTCCCCGCGGGCCCCCGGGGCGGCCTCGGGGGCCGCCCCCGCCAGCGCCTCGCCGAGCGCCGCCCTCACGCCCGGCGACGGGACGTTGCTGTCGACCGCCTCTCGCCGCTTCGGATCCAGCGCAGCGCTCATCAACAGCGCAACGCTTCGAATCCAGCGCAACCCTCCTCCCTCCCCTCCTTTTCCCGCACGCTTTGCTGCGCAAATGCTCCAATTCCTCCTCCTCCTCCTCCACCTCCTCCTCCTCCTCCTCCTCCTCTTCGACCCTCGATCTTCGATCCTCCTCCTCGCTCTTCCCCCGCGCCTGTGGCCGCGCGCTCAGGGCGCCTGCGGCGCCGGCGCCCTCGTGCTGCGGCCGCGTTCACTCAGGATTGCCAAGTGAGCGTTCTGTGTTTACTCGGCGGCTCGACATTGGGCGGAGGGGGGGGGTGGGGGGGGAGGGGTCTGGCTCCGGACCTCTGCTCAGCGCTGCCGTTTGCAGCAGTGCGTCCTGCGTGGGAGGCGCCACCTGTTCGAGACAGTCGCCCAAAACAGCCAAGACCTACTCCAGGGAGGGAGGGGAGGGGTGCGAGGGCCCGCGCCGATCGGCAAAACAACGAACAAACAGGCAATCACCAACCTGCGGCAATCACACTGTTTGCGTCTGCGGCGAGGCAGGGGCCGTCTGCGCCAGCGGAACAGGCCTAAACGGGGGTGCCGCTAGAGCGAACGGTGCCACCATGCAGGAGGAGAGGGGGCAGGCGCGGCCGAAAAAGGGGTGGACGGATGAGTATCATTCAGCCGACCCCAACCCCCACCAACGTGGGCTGGGCCCCACTGGCCGATTTGCCCCCTAGATGGGGATGTAGGTCGTCCCCTTCGGGTTTCGAAGGGTGTATCCCCAACTGGTAGGGGTAATTTGGTGGGGGTCTCGAAGGGGATGGGGATGGGGATTGGTTGCGCGATACCGGCGGACGGAGCGAGCGGCTCAGGGGGGGGGGGCGGGCCGCTCCCCGAGAGCGAGCGGCGCGATTGCGGCAGTCACACATCCGTGCTGGCGGGCATGGTGCGTGACCCCTCTCGGGAGCCCTCGGAGGGAGGAGCCCTCTCGGGAGCCCCACGGTGCTGGCGTGGCCCCGTGCTGGCCCTGTGACCCGGCGGGGCTGTGACCCCGCGTTGGCCGTGGCCGCCGCTCCAAGAGATCTGCGCAGCCCTCCAAGCTGTTATGTTCATAACTTTGGAAACCCGAAGCGGTGCGGTGACAGACCGAAGCGGTGCGGTGACAGACCAAGACATCAACGCACGGTCCGTCATCGCACGGTCTTGGCCCCTGTCGCCCGAGCCGTCCTCGGAGAGGGCCTCGAGTCCCAAAACATTGCGGTGACCCCGAATCCCCACCGACTCACCACACGGTGTGGTCTCCACCCCGTTGGGGGGCCCCCGAATAACATGTAATGTGCCTTTCCACGCCAAGGGTCTGTGGCCAGCGGCGCTGGCAAACGCCAGCTCAGGAGGCAGTGCGCCAGACCTGCCCCCCTTACTTGGGCCCCCAAGACCTCAAGAAGCCTCAGGCCCTCCGGACCCCAGGGAGCCGGGAGCGACGAGCGGACGCTCGGCCCCAGGACCCATGGGTTTCGCAGGAGGCCCCAAGAGTCACGTGGGGAGTGACAAGTAAGGGTACAGGGCTTGACCATGAGGTAATAAGCTGAGATCCCTACTCTTGGGATAACGTCGGCGACGCATCGAGGTATCCCACAACTCATCCCTTGATGGTAGGCGAGACGAGAGGAAAGAGAGAAGCCTCGGAAGCCGAGGCCCGAGGGAGGGGGTATCAAGCGGACAGGTGGTGGCCTTGCACGATCGATCCTCCCAGAGTCTGGGGAGGCCGCTGCGTCTGGAGAGCCTCTGGCGATCGGCATGACGTCGCGATGCGACTGGCTCAGGATGCGTTCCAGGAGCTCTGGAGCAGCCCGGTGCCCCCTCGCCTCTGATCCCTGGCGGAACAACAGGAAAACATGTGAAGGGGCCCCAGCACACACAAATAAATACACACAAATTAAAATATGCCCCATTTGTTCCCATACTTCTTGGGTTTTCGTCTTCGCCCCCACTTCCCATACTTTCCCATATTTTCTGGACAATCGACGATTAATTGTATCTGTGTGTTTTTTCCCTCCTGAACATGGACAGGGTGTAGCGCACAATCACCACTGCTCCTTGCTCCTCTCACCTGCCTGTGTATATGCATGTGGCATGCGGTGTGCGAGGGACAGACTTGGGAATCAGCAGCGGCGGCTACGACACGAGCATCAAAAGCCGAGGGTGGGGGCACCCTGCCATGGGAGAAGCGTTCGGTTCTAGAGCGTCAGCGTCGTCGCCGTCGTCGTCGTCACCGTCGACGTCCCCCTTCCACCGTCGACGTCCCCCTTTCAGCGTCGGCGGCACCGGCCGTAAGGTCATCGCATTCAGCAATACCAGCTCTTGGGGAACAAACAATGACATAAACATAAACTCTCTGAGGTCCGTGCGGACTTCTTGGATTGGCGCTGGGCCTCCCTGGCGGCGCCTGTGGTGCCGCCCCTGGCGCGCTCCGCGCGCCGCGCCGGAGGCGCCACCAGGGAGGCCCAGCGACGATCCAAGAAATCTGCGCGGACCTCAGAGAGTTGATGGTTATATTTCCGTCATTGCTTGTTCCCCGATAGCTGGTGTTGCTGATTGTGATGGCCTAACGGCTGGGGCCGCCGACCCTGAAAGGGCGACGACGACGACGACGACAACGGCGGCGACGGCGGCGACAACGTCAACGACGACGACGCTGACGCTCTAGAGCCGAAAGCTATGTCCTCCGAAGCTGTGGCACAAGTGTCAAGAGGCGGCGGGGCGCCAGCGCAAGCGCCGTGCCCTCCTCCTCCTCGGAGTCCTCCTCCTCGGAGTCCTCCGGCGCGGCGTGTCCGCGGGCAGGGGGGGGGCTCTGCCCCTCGTCCTCCATACCGTTTTCCTGACAGACCGGCCACCGTGCCGCTGGGCACGGAGTGGGCGTGTCCTCTGGTCCTTTTGCCCAATCCCCTGAGACTCGGTCCCCGATCCTGAGGGTTCTGCAAGGGCCCAGACCCCAAGCCTAAAAATCTCCTGGGGCTTGCCGATTGCCCCCTGGGCTCCGGGGCGGCTTCCCGCATGAGCTTTTCGGGCCCACGGGGGCCCCAAGACGGGCCCCAAGAGGGCTCCAGGAGGCCCCGACGACAGTCCAAGAGGGCCCCGAGTCGCCGAACGATCGCTCCAATCGCTCTTGGAGGCTTCCAAGAGGCCTCCGAAGAGGGCACCAAGAAGCCTAGATCCTTGATTTTCCGACACCGATTGAAGGTATTTAATGTTTTCGCCTTTCGCCTTCCCGAGGCACCCAGGCGGCCCTAGAGGCCCCCAAGATCGCCCCAAGACTGCCCAAAGGGCCCAAAGGAGCCTCAAAACGACCCAAGAGGAGAGCCCCAAGACGGCCCAAGAGGCGCCCAAGACGCGCCCAAGACGGCCCAAGAGACTTCAAAGACGGCTCCAAGATGGGACCCACATGGGGGACCCTAACGGACATTTCGAGCTCTCGGCCCCGAGGGGCCCACAGGAGGCCCCCAGGAGGCCCCCAAGAGACCTCAATGGGCCCCCAAGAGGCCCCAAGAGGTCCCCAAGAAGCTCCCAAGATGCGCCACAACTGCCCCCAAGAGGCCCCCGAGAGCGCTCCGAAGAGACCCAGGAGGCCCCCAAGACGGCCCAAGAGGATTCCGAGAGGTCCTCCAGGAAGGCCCGAAGAGGCCCTTGGTTTTTGAAAGATTTGGGCGTTTGCGTTAAAACTGCCTCCCGACGGCCCAAGACGGTCCAAGAGGCTCCCAAGAGGCTCCCAAGAGGCCCCCAAGATGGCCCCAAGATGGCCCAAGAGGCTTCCAAGATGTCCCCAGAACGGCCCCAAAAGCCTCAAGACGGCCCCCCAAAAGGCCCCCAAGAGGCCATTGGAGGCCAAAAGAGAGGCCCCCAGGATGCTCCCAGCAGGCCCCAAGAATGACCCCAGAAGCTCCCTAGAGGTCTCTCTCGTAATCCGTGTCCTCCTCCTCCTCTTCCTCCTCCTCCTCCTCCTCCTCCTCCTCCTCGTCCACCTCCCTCTTCCTCCTCCTCCTCCTCCTCACCTCCTCACCCACCACCACCACCACCACCACCACCACCACCACCACCATCACCATCACCATCACCATCCCATCACCATCATCATCATCATCATCATCATCATCATCATCATCATCATCATCATCATCATCATCATCAGCAGCAGCAGCAGCATCAGCAGCATCATCATCATCATCATCATCATCATCATCATCATCATCATCATCATCATCATCATCATCATCAGCATCATCAGCATCAACATCATCACCATCATCATCATCAGCATCAGCATCAGCATCAGCAGCATCATCATCATCAGCTTCAGCATCATCATCACAATCATAATCATCATCATCAGCAGCATCATCATCATAATCATCATCATCAGCATCAGCATCATCAGCAGCATCGTCATCATCAGCAGCAGCATCATCATCGTAATCACCATCACCATCACAATCACCATCACCATCACCATGACAAGTATCATCATCATCACCATCATCATCATAATCATCATCATCAGCAGCATCAGCATTCGTAGCATAATCATGATCATCATCATCACCAGCATCATCATCATCATCATCAGCATCATCATCATCATCATCATCAGCATCATCATCACCATCATCATCAGCAGCATCATCATTATCGTCATCTTCATGGTAGTCATCTTCTTCATCTTCATCCTCCTCCTCATCTTCCCCCCCCCCCACGTGTTGCCCGAAGGGCTTCCACAACAGCTGGGGCAACGGATGGTCCAATAGCATGGCCAAACGTTGCCCAAACGTTTGGCCACAGAAGCGCCTCTCAAACCGGCAGGGGGCGGCGGTGACTCAGCGCCGGCGTATGGGATCCGCCGCCCCCTGCGGCCTGGCCTTGCTACAGGGGTGCCTGGCGAGCTGAACTTCAGGTGGTTTGGGTTCGCTTGGAACTCCCCCTGGGGCTTCGGCACAGCGCGCCGACCAACCAGCCCAAGATGGCCCCAAGATAGACTCTAAGATGCTGCCGAGACGGCCCAAATGGCCCAAGATGGCCTCAAAGTTCGCCCAAGATTGTCAACGATGGCCTCCAAGACGGCCCAAGAGGGTCCAGATGCCTCCCAGTCCGCCCAAGAAGCCACCAAGACAGCCCAAGATGGCTCCAAGATGGCAGAAGGCGGCCCAAGGGGCTTCAATGAGGCCTCCAAGACGGCCCAGGAGGCTTGCAGACGGGCCTCCAGGAAGGCCCGAAGAGACCAAAATCATTGCTGCGGTTCTTGAAGGAGCATGGCATCTCCTTCTTCACGGCTTTCCGAGGGCCCGAGACGGCCCAAGAGCTCCCCAAGATAACCCCAAGATCGCCCAAGAGGCCTCCAAAATGGCCCCAGAACGGCCCAGCACGGCCCCAAGACGGTCCCAAGAGGGCCGCAAAGCAGCCCAGGAGGCCTCCAAGACGCCCAAGATGGCCTCAAGGACGGCCTTGGAGCACACCAAGAGGGCCCCAAGTCTGTTCAGAGAGGCCCCCAAGACGGCTTCCGACGGCGTCAGACGGACCAGGGACGCCCTAAGACAGCCAAAGAAGCCCCCAAGAACCCCCCAAAGACCCACAAGAGGCCCAAGGAGGCCCCCAACAGGCGTCCAAGAGGCCCCAAAGAAGGACCCAGGAAGTCCCAAGAGTCCTCCTCCTCCTCCTCCTCCTCCTCCTCCTCCTCTTCGGCCTCCTCCTCCTCTGCCTCCTCCTCCTCCTCCCCCTCCTCCTCCTCAGCATCCTCCCCCTCTTCTTCTTCTTCTTCTTCCTCCTCCTCCTCCTCCTCCTCCTCCTCCTCCTCCTTCAACTCCTCCTCACCCTCTCTATTTGTCCTCCCTCTCATCCGCTTCTTCTTTCCCTCCCGCGTGTTCCCCGAACGGCTTCCACAACAGCTGGGGCAGCGAATGGTCCAATAGCGTGGCCAAATTCTGGCCACGACGCTCGGCCACAAGGGCGGTCCCAAAAGTCAGGGGGCGGCTCTGATTCGCCGTAGGCATCTTCGACATTGAGAGGGGCCAAGGGAGGCACCAATACAAAGATGCAACTTCCAGGATCCCCCAATGTGTCCATATGCTGTTGATGCTGTTATTGTTTAGTCGGGCGTGTCCCCCATACAGGCGGTTGTTGGACGAAGAATTCGCCGGCCCAACGGGCCAGAGGCGTGCTAAGATCTCCGGTAACTGCTAAATAATACTTCTACTTCGCGCGCGCGCGGGGCGGCCCCTGGGGGTCCCTGGACGAAAAGTACCCCGGACGATCCCCGGCAGGGTCGGGTCAGAGATGGTTTTCCTCCTGGGCGCCGCCCCCGTGGCCCTCCAGAGAGCCCCAAGAAGGGCCACGAGGCCGCCAAGAGCCCTCCAAGATGGTTCAAGAGTGCTCCGATATGCCACATGATCGTTCCAAGACGCCCAAGATGCCCCCCAGACGCCCCAAGAGGCCTCCAAGAGCACTCCCCAGAGGGCCCCAAGAGGCAAAATTCCTTACTTTTCCTTAGGTTTTGGGCAGATTTTGGCGTGTCCATCTTTTCGGCTTCCCGACGCCCCAAGACGGCCCAAGAGGCCCCCAAGATCGCCCCAAGAGGGCCCAAGGAGCTCCCAAGAAGGCCCCAAGATGGCCCAAGAGGGCTCCAAGACGGCCCCAGAGGCATCCAAGACGGCCCAAGAGGGGCCCGAGAGGGCCCCAAGCGGTGCCCCAAAGGGGGAACACAAAACAAAACTTCGAGCCCTCGGCCTTAAGAAGCCCCCAGGAGGCCTCAAGAGGCCCCTGAGAGGCCCCAAAAGCCCCCAAGAGGCCCTCAGGAGGCCCCCAAGCGACGCTGAAGAGGCCCCCCAGCGGCCCCAAGAGGCTCAGTCATGCGAAATGGGCCGGCGGAATGAGCGAAGCGATTCAATAAAAATAGTCAACAAAAACTCAAACATTATCAAAAATAGTGACAAATCGTCCCCAGACTATGTTTAAAACTATTTCTGAATATTCTCCCTGTAGAGGGAGAGGCCCGGCTTACTATTGCTGCCCTCCGCTTCCCATACAGTCGAAAACATGATTCAGAAGACTGTGAGTCAAGAAACCTGAGCCACCTTCCCAGAAGCTTCGTAAAACTAGCCTGGCCAACTTGTTTGGTCAATCCTGCTGGGGCGAACGTGTTCAATAAGCTGGGCCACCTTTCCAGCAAGTTTCATAGCACTGGCCTTGCAGACGTGCTGCAGCGGATTTCGGCGTGGATTTATGCGTGGATTTTTGTCCGAAATGAATATCGCGTGTATTATTTTTGGTATTCATTCCTGGCCAAAAGAAATCCCCACGAAATTCACCTCGAAATCCGGAACGAAATTCTCCAGGACACTCCGGGCCCATCCTACAATTTTCCAAACGAAATCCGCTCTGCGAGGTTGGCGCGATGACAGGTTGGTTCAGGAGCGCTGGCCCAGCTTCTGGAGGGGAGGTCTCTTGATCAGACGCTCGACTGCGGCCTCCCACATCTGGGCATCGACGCCTCTTTGTGCCAGGCTGCCTGTGCCCATGTCTCCTGCCTGACCGCGGATCCGTCCCCCCCCTTCCTCGTCCGTCTCCCCGGCGTGTCGGGAAGGCGGGCGGGGCGTCTCCCCCGAGCTCTCCATAACGTGTTATCGTGAGGCCTCGGATTGGAGGCGGCATATCCAGGACGGAGGGCGGGCAGCTGTCGAGGCGCGGCGTGGCTCGCCCGCCCCCCGCGCCGCGCACGCTCGTCAAAAAAAAGCACCAGCTCCAAGGGGAACGCTTTCTGACTCGGCATCTCGACATTGGGCGGAAGGGGGAGAGGGGGCGTCTGGCTCCGGACCTCTGCTTGATGCGACTGTTTGCAACAGTGCGCCCTGTAGGGGAGACTCCACCTGCTCGGAGCAGGCGCCAGAAACAGCCAAGATCTACTCCATGGGAGGAGGCGGGGAGGGGGTGCGAGGGTCCGCGCCGATGGGCAACAAAAATGAATCAGAAAGCGATCACAAGGATGAAGGGTAGTGCTGTTTCACAATGTGGGGTTCGCCGTAACGCCGAGCACATTCGTCGCAAACGCTTCCAACAGTTACAAGCATGGAGGACGGCTCCATTCCAAACTGGGGATCACGCTTGCATGTTCCTTGACATGAAAGCCAGAACCGTAAACACATGTAAGAGATGCACGGATGGAGGGCGGTTCTTTTCAAAATGGGGCTCTCGCTTCAGACTTCCTCGCCTGGTAGTAATCGTCGTCATATTCTTCGTCGTCCTCCTCCTGCTGGCAGCCAATCCCCCATTCATCCCCATCCCCATTCCTCCACGCACGATGCCTCGCAAGAGCTCCGGTCTGGAAATGCTTCACACTCGACGCTCGACAAATCTACGGATTGACAATAGCCGATTCAAACTCCGAGACACGCTTCAATCCAGAAGGGCCAACTGATTGTTGGAGGACACGTCCTCATCAATCTCCCCATCCTTCTTCTTCATCTCCTCTGTGGTGAGAGCCCATCAAACGTCTCACCCGGGGACTGGCCGTCAAACGGCTCGTGGAAGAGGGACAACAACCCTCACACAACGTTTACAAATTCCTCTTCCCCCTCCACATCCCTCCTCCTCCTCCGCCTTCTTCTCCTCCTCGCCCTCGTCAACCAAATTCGCTAGCAAGACCTTCAAGCTCCTGGGGCTTGAAAGCGCCACCTCTCGCCCCTCGCTGTGGCCGAACCCTCTTATGCGCGCACGCTCGGTCATACCCCATTCACCTCGTCACCGGCCAATTACACTCGTGATCTCCTCGTCCTAGTGATTCGCCATCCTATTCCTTCTTGTCCCTGTCTTCATCCTTCTTCTCGTCATCTCTCCGTCCTCCGCGTCATCCTTGTCTGCCTCGTGCTCCTCTCCCCCTACCTCATGCTCGCCGTCGTTGCCCCGCCGTCCTCCTTATCGCCCGCTGACTCTTCTTGCTGATCCTCCTCCTCCGCCGAGTCCTCGCTGTCGCCCTCCGCTCCCTCCTCTCGAGTCAGAGGAAAGGGGGGACCAGCGACGCAGGGGGGTGGACGTCTTGGGAAACTTGAAACGCACCATCATCACCACTTCTTGCTCTGCTGATGTGGGGACATGATTGGGGGGACCAGCTCAAGGGGGAAAACATCGACCTGGAATCGGCGATACATCACGGATAGATCGGCGACAGGGGACCGATTGCGAAACCGCACGTTCCTGGACAGGGTGGGCTCTCAGGCCACAATTGGCGATGAATGGGCGATTGGGAGTCGTTTCGTTCCCCTCTGAGCCTATCCCCCCACACGGTCAGGAACTTCTGCAGCGCGTGTCACGGCGGCGGCCCCGGCGACACGCGGTGAAGCGGATAGCGTGTCGCTCCGCGGGGCGGGAGGCTCGGAAAGGCTTGGGACGCCGAGGCCCAGGGACTGGGAAGTGGATAGTTCGGCTACACTGAAGGGGCCCTGGGACACACAAATAAATACACACAAATCAAAGGATTCCCAATCTTTCCACATCTTTTCTTTGTTTTCGTCTTCCCCCCCCCCCTTCACAGATTTTCCCATATCTTTCTGGGAGTCGGCGATAAAATGTGTATGTGTGTGTGTGTTTTTCCCTCCTGACTTCGGTGCGCTGCTTTGGGGGGCCGCGGGGGAGGCCAAACGCAAGCCAGCCAAGCGCGACGACCAGGACTGGCGGGACCCCGTGGGCCCGCACGGAAGGTCACTCAGGCTCATGCTGCTCCCATTGTACTTGAGGACCACATCCCAGAAATAGTCTCGAGCACCCAGAAAAGTATCGAAAGAGTACCGAAGCAGTGCCGAAAGAGTGTCTCCCAGGACCCGACACGTGACAACCCTCGAGTTTTTGGGGGTGTTCTCTCGGCGCTCGAGATTCATTCTGGCGATCAAGGCTAAAGTCGCTTGGAACATCCTAAGCGTAGCCGAGACAGCGTGCCGCGTCGAAGCGCAGCGGGCAAGAACCGGCAGAGCGATGCGCTATCCAAAAGCGTCTGACCTTTAGCGCTTCCCCTGATCCGGCTGAGCCCTACACCCTGCGAAATGCTTAAGAAATCATGGGTTAAGAAATTCATAGTCTCAGAACGTGAATAAAAACCTAGAATTTCTATTCAAATCTTAGGATTTACATTGAAACATTAAGAATAATCGAGACTCTGGCCGAAAACTTGGGTTTTCTTAAGCATCGCCTAAGGTGTACGCTATCCAAAAGCTTCTGACCTTTAACGCTTCCCCTGATCCGGCTGCCCCCCAGCTTTCGCGCGTCATAAAACTCGGCTCTCCTGCGGCCGTTCGGGACGGTGCGGGTACGCCCCCCGAACGCCCCCGGCGATGGCGCAGCTGCTGGAGCAGCACCCCGAAGCTGGAAGACCACCCAGAACCGCCGAAAACGCCCTCGAACCTCAAGCCTCGAGTCTGAGAGAGTTGCCCCCCACCCACCCCCTGACCCTGAGCTTCTCCCCCCCCCAACGTTGATCTGACCTTCGCCCGACCCGACCTTACCTTGTCGCCACCCTCCTCCTTGCGGGACGCTGCACCCTCCCGAACCCTGACCCCTTCTGGAGGGGCCAACGGAGGCACACACAAATCAAAACAGATCCCAGGTCTTCCCAGATGTTTCAAAATTTCCTGGATGACCCTCTTCCCCTCCATTTCTAAGATTTGTTTACCAGGATGGAAGGGGCAGAGCGGTAATTGACTGTCCCTGGGTGCATGGCTGAAGTGGGACTCCGCGGCACGGATAATGCTTGTTGTTGTCGTTGTTGTTGTCATTGTTGCGACTGGCGACTGGTGCTATTGCTGTTGTTGTTGCTGTTGTTGGTGCTGATGTTGGTGATGGTGTTGTTGGTGGTGTTTGTATTAGTGGTGGTGTTGGTGTGGTTGCGGTTGTTGCTATTGGTGTTGTTGCTGTTGTTGTTGGTGTTGTTGCTGATGCTGGTGGTGTTGATGTTGTTGCTGGTGTTGTTGGTGTTAAGGTTCATGGTGATGTTGTTGACTTCTCATTTCTGAAAGACAAATATTGTTTATCTTCCCTGCATGGTAACCAGTGCATGTTTCCAATCGGAGTGCTTATCCCGGGGCTCGCACCCTGTTTTTCACAATGGAATGCTGGGTGTCACCAAACTGTGCCCTTGGCCCCCGGTTTACAACAACAACAACAACGACGACAACAAACAACAACAACGGTTCCCGCCTGATACGTCCTCAGAATTGATTCCCGAATCCCGCTTTCGCGCGGGACGCCATCACAATTTGTACAGGAATCGCGCTCCAGCGCAGGACTTTCTGGCAATGTATTCAGACGCCGCGCTCTCTCGACACTCAGGAATCACCCGCTCGCTGAGGATTTCCTCGAGACGTATGTGGGAATCGCGCTATCGATCGAGACTTCCTCTCGATTCATTCAGGACGCACGCTTCAGCAACCCGCTTGCTCGACCCAGCCGCTTGGGCCCGCCTTCCCGACCCGCCCGTTAGGGTCTACCTGCCCGATCTACCCGTCTAGTTCTGCCACGTGCTCCCAGCCCCCTCCTGCTACTCTCGCTCGTGCTCCATCCTCCTTCCTCCCCATTGTCCCTTCCTTCCATCCGTCCTCTCTTCCCTGCCTAAGGGGCTGCACGAAATACACGTTGCAGGTGAAATAGATCGAACCCTGAGGGGGTACGATCGAGGATTGAGAGGGCGGGCATCGAGGGTTTGGGATGTGCGTACTGAATGGCACGCGGGCAGATAAGAGAGGACCGTCTTACAATGATTATTGTTGTGTTTGTTGTCGATGCGGTTGCTGCTGTTGCTGTTGATGTTGCTGTTGCTGTTGCTGCTGCTGTTGCTGTTGCTGTTGCTGCTGTTGTTGCTGCTGGTGCATGAGTGTTGTTGTTAATGTTTTCTGTGTTGATGTTGCTGCCAATTGCTGCTGTTGGTGCTGTTATTGCTGTTATTGGTGCTGTTTTTTGTCAGTGTTGATACTGCTTGATATTGCTGTGTTGCATTAATTATTGTTGTCGTCGTCCCCCCCCCCGCGACCCGGCCCGCGACCCACCCGAGACCCGGCTCGCGACTCACCCCGCGACCCACCCACGACCCACCCGCGACCCACCCGCAATCCACCCCGCGACCCACCCGCGAACCACCCGCGAACCACCCGCGACCCGCCCGCGACCCGGCCCTCGACCCACCCGCAGCCCACCTGCAACCCACCCGCGAACAACACCGCGACCCGCCCGCGACCCGCCCGCGACCCACCCGCGACCCACCCGCGATCCACCCGCGACCAGGCCCGTGACTCACCCGCGACCCACCCGCGACCCACCCGCGACCCACCCACATTGCGAGCTCGTTGTATGAGTTGTGAAAATTAGGCTGATGCGGCGGGCTTCTTCAGAGCCTCGCAGACTGCCGACGTCCCCGCCGCCCCCTCACTCTTATCCGCAACTGCGGGGCGCTTCGGCATTTTCATGGAAGGCAACGTCTATTTCTGTTTGTGTCCACCCCTCCTGACACTCCTCCTCCCACTGTCCCCCACTCTCCCCTCCGCGCGGGCCGCTTCCTCTTTCCCCGCGGGCACGCCCCGGAGCTCGATGCTACAAATTCAAGTCCCCCAAATGGGGCCGGAATACGTGGGATCGGGGGACCCCGCCAAATCGCCGATGCATCGGCGATGCTTTGGTGACGTCGCCGAAGCATCGGCGCCGTCGGCGCGGAGAAAACCGGGCTCCGCATCGACCAGCATCGCAGATGCATCGGCGATGCGGTGCGATCCTCCGACCCCACTTTCATGGCGACGAGCGAGGGGGGAAAGTGAGAAGGAGAAGGCCTTCTGAGACGTTCTCTGCGTCTTCGGGGAAGACTCAGAAAACATCAGAGAAGGAAGGGAGACTTCCAAGCCTTCTGAGAAGGCCCGTCCCTTCTCACTTCCCCCCCCCCGGGCTCGTCGCCGACACTGTCCAATAGGAGATACGTCGACCCCATACTCCAGGCTTCATGGGGTTTCCGAATGGACCAAAAATTTAGGCCCAACCCTGGGATCTGCGATGGGGGGATCGCCCATGCTCAACGATACGGGTGCGTCCGAATAGCCCCCCTGGGGTGCATCCCAGAGCTTCCCTGCTTCACTGAGCGGCTTCTTTTTTGTCGAAAAGTCGGGGGGACTGGGGGAGACAAACCGCCTGCGACCTTCTTAGAGGAACAAGCAACCACACAAACATAAGCTTTTGAAGGTCAAGGTCTGCGCGGATTTCTTGGATCTGCGCTGGACCCCCCTCCCTGGCGCGCGGAGCGCGCCAGGGGCGGCGATGGATGGAGGCGCCCCCGGGGGGGGGGCCAGCGCGGATCCAAGAAACCCGCGCGGAGCGCCTAAAGTTTATGCTTATGTGGCTGTTTCTCTTTCGAGTTCTGCTCCGGCCCCAAGTGGGGGGCCTGGGAAAACACTGCAGGCGCTGCCTCGCGCCCGCCGCAGATGGACGCTGGGGCAGACCGTCCCGGCATTCCTACAGGCCTACCACGACATGTTCTTCGAACCCAGACATGCCCTAAGAACAAAAAACAGTGTTCTTAGATCATAAGCCCGATGTGCTAAAATAAGAAAGTCCCAGCCAGAGACGTTCTGAGAACATGCCGTGCGGACCGCAAAAGGTTCCTAGACCATTCCTCGGCAGGCCCATCGGCGAGCCAGGACGCTTCGCCACCGCTTGAAGATGAACGCTGGGGCCTGCCGGCCAGCCACAGCTCGCGCGGGAGCGGGGCCGGTGCGCGCGGGCGGCGCGCACGAGGGTGTAGCGAGGCGGGAGGCGGCGGCCCTCGGAGCGAGGGCGTGGGCTGAGGGAGGGGTAGGAGGAGGAGGAGGAGGAGGAGGAGGAGGAGGAGGGGGAGGAGGAGGAGGAGGAGGAGGAGGCGGAGGAGGAGGAGGAGGAGGAGGAGGAGGAGGAGGAGGAGGAGGAGGGAGGGGGAGGGAGGAGGAGGGAGGAGGAGGAGGAGGAGGAGGAGGAGGAGGAGGAGGGGGAGGGATCCCTCCTGCGGGCTGCAGCCCGGAGGCGGCCCTCTGGGGCTGCTGCGGCTGGCCCGCTGTAAAACCCAGCGCCATACACAAAATCCCTGGACTCCCAATGCTCTTCCGTGTTTCCTTTGGGTGTGCGTCTTCCCCGTCACTCCCCATCTGTCCCCACATTTTCCCGGGGGAGTCGACCATGAACTGTGCCTGTGTGTGTTTTTCCCCTCCTGACATGAAAACTACTTCTCCTTTGGGAGGGGACCAACGTTAGGAGGGCCCAGAACATCAGGGATAGGGGGTCTCGTTTGCAGATGTCACAGACGAAACCGCACACATGCTTGGGGATAACCCTAACAACCGAGGACCTAATCTGGGCCACGAATTAAGTGTATGATTAGTGTCAGGGGTTGCATTATGCTTAATGATTGGATGTGGACGCGCGGAGGGCATCCACATTCGGCAGCGCGCCCAGGAGGGAAGCGAGCGGGGGCGCGCCTCCACAGAAGGCGGCGGGGCTTTTCTGAGAGGCCCCGCCGGCCTTCTGAGAAATTCCCTGCGTCTTCGGAGAAGGCTCAGAACACTTCTCAGAGGGCCACGGGCCAGCCCAGCCTCCTGAGAAGGCCCGCCCCCCTCTCACCTCCCCCCCCCTTGGCTCACCGCCGACGCCTCCCCGGGGATCCGTATCGGTAGAAGTGGGCCGAGCCCCAGCCCGGGCGCTGGAGGCTCCTGCCTCGCGGTGCCGCCCTCCTCAGCGCCCGGCGATGGCGGCCTGCTCCAGCGCGGACTGCAGGGACAGGTCGATCGACTCGGCGCCCACCGTCGGGTTCTCCGGGTCCGTGTAGCGCCACTCGATCTTGAAGCCGCTGAGGAGGGACGGGTCGACCTGCCGCGGAATGCAGGGAGGACCTAGCTTCTGCGCCCCTGCCCCGGCCACTCGCGCCAGGCCCGAGGCCATCCGAGGCTATCCGAAGCCACTCCCGGCCATCCGAAGCGGTCTCGAGGCTGCTTGAGGCGGTCTTCGCGGCTCTCCGAGGCCATCCGGCGGCCGAGGAGCAGCTCGGGAGTCGGGGCAGGGGAGGGTCCCCCCGCAGATTCTGCGCGGTGGGCCTGCTGGATGAGCTTGATGTCGCGGACCTCGAGCTTGTCCGCCATCTTCGCCTTGATCTTGTCGACCTGCTCGTCCGTCAGCTTCGTCGCCGAATACACGGTGACGGGCTCGATAGACTCGCGCGCGTAGAGGAACGACACGTACTCCTCGCAGATCGCCCTCAGCGACTTGAAGCGCCTCTTCTTGGCGAGGAACGTGACGAACTTGGGGAACACGGTGGACTCCCAGGGACCCATAATTTCGACGGTTGACGAGGCCTGTGAGTGTTCAGATGCGCCAGCAATGTTGAGCGCCTCCGTCAGCTCGAACTGCATGTCACCGGTCATCTTCTCCCTCAACTGCTTGTACCTCATTACGTCCTTCGTGACGGTCACGCTCTCGCCCGCACTCGCGGCCGCATCTATGAGCGCGTCCATGTACACCACCAGCGGGCCACGAGCAAATCCGCCACCGGCCGTGTTCGACGCTGCGCGCATGGCCACGCGGTTAGGGCGAGACGACGCGCTCGGCCCGGAGGCCACAAAGGCCTGCGAGAACAGGTTCCATGCGCAGACCGCGGCGAGAGAGATGGCAGCGATGCGAATCGGAGCCATGATCGCTGTAGCCTGGGAGGCGTGTCCCAGACGCGGGAAGGTTCTGGCAAAGTTCCGAGCTGGGCCAGAAAACTGCTGAGACAGTGGGGATGAGGACGAGCAAGACCAGCAACATCAAAACCTCAAACACATCACGCCATAACAGCAAAATCTTAGCCGTGCAGCAGCGCACGGCGGGACGCCAAGTCGCAACACGCACAATTTTGCTTCAGACTCAGCTGTGCGAATCTGTTCCAGATTGAGAGCAGGACTCCTTGCTTCGCCTCTGAGACGAGAGAGGCTCTAGTAAGAAATTAGAGGACTGTTCTGGGCCTCGTGTTTTTGTCTCGTTGCTTCTGTCTTGCTCTCCGCTGGCAATATTGAGATTGCGACCCGGGCTCTGGCTTCACGTGTAGTCTGGACGAAAACTCAAGGCCTCTGGAGCCTGAGGCCATTCGAGACAAGACGGGGGCCTGCCACATCGCCTTCTCCTCCTCCTCCTCCTCGTCCTCCTCCTCCTCGTCCTCCTCCTCCCCCCCTTCCCTCCTCCTCCTCCTCCTCCTCCTCCTCTTCCTCCTCCTCCTCCTCCTCCTCCTCCTCCTCCTCCTCCTCTTCTCCTCCTCCGCCTACTCCTCCCCCCTCCTCCTCCTCCTCCTCCTCCTCCTCCCCTCCTCCCCCTCCTCCTCCTCCCCTCCTCCTCCTCCTCCTCCTTCCTCCTCCTCCTCCTCCTCCCTCCTCCTCTCCTCCTCCTCCGCCTACTCCTCCTCCCTCCTCCTCCTCCCCTCCTCCTCTCCTCCTCCTCCTCCTCCTCCCCTCCGCCTCCTCCCCTCCTCCTCCTCCTCGTCCCCCCTCCTCCTCCGCCTCCTCCTCCTCCTCCTCCTCCTCCTCCTCCTCCTCCTCCTCCTCTGGGGAGGCCCAGAGCCTCTGGGATGATGCACGGGCCCCATGGGATCTTCCGGGAAGGCTGCGCGTGTCGCCTCCTGTGTGGGGCCTCGCAGCCCTGGGGGAGGGACGAGGACGACGCAGAAGAGACTCTCCTGTCCCGGAGGGACTGGGTCCAGCAGGGATCAAGACGCGTGTCCGCTAGCTGCCGGCGGCGGCGACAGGGGCGAACAGCCCAGGGGCGGGCCCTGCACGCATTCGCCCGGGAGCCCTGTCGAAGACATAGATCATCGGCACCCCTAGATGCATGTATTGCTCCCCCCTTAGAGGAAAAAGACCTATGCACATACACCGATTCTGGCCAGGCCCATCCTGAGCCCAGGATCGGTGCATACGCCCTCCTACCTTGGCCAGGGAGGCATATGCACCGATCCTGGGTCAAGGATGCGCCTTGCCAGGATCGGTGCATGTGCATAGTTCTCTTCGCCCAACCCCTGGGCTATTCGCCCGTATCGTCGCATCCGAGGTTGGCTTCTACTCAGTGAAACGTTGGCCAGCGTGTACCACAAGCAGACAGCTGTCGAACTGTGCACCCGCAGGGCACTTGGCCAATCCAGGCGGCACATCCAAGATCACGAGCAACCCGTCAACTCCACTGCTCGCGCAAACACCCCACACCCCCACCCTCGGCTTGCTCTGCAAAAAACTCACGCTGCAGCGATTGCAGTGAGTGCCTGGCACTGGTTGGCGCACCTCTGCGGCCGCGGTTACGCGCGGAAGCTCGCGCGCAGAGCGGCCGCGATGGCGTTTACCGGTGAGAACTTCCCAGCGCGTCTCCGAGGCCGCGCTGGCGGCGCACGGGCACTTCGGTGCGGGCCGGTGGCCAGGGCGGGCGCGACACCATAATGACGCCGAACGCGGTGGCAAAAATGACGACAGTATCGATAGTGGTGGCGATGACGACGATGCCATCAGCAAAGGGCGATGATGGCGACGCTGGCGCCGCCGAAGGCGATGATAATGGTTGGCGATGGATATGAAGGCGGTGATGCGATGGCGCTGATGAGTGTGATAGCGAGGAAAACCGCGCGCAGAAACCACTAATCAAACCCGCAAACTTTCAGGTGGGAAACATGCGCTGTTCCCAATTAGTTTGGCATGTGTTTAAAGCTAAATGTTTGGACTGATATGAACACGCGCGCGTGGCGGCGGGCGCGTGACCTGAATTGTATTATGTGATGCGGAACCGTGTGCTGGGAGCATGCTGAATCAACACACATGCAATGCACTGTGACATGATCATGTAGCCTCTGGGCGAAATTGCTAAGGCCAGATGGCTCCCGACGATGTCATCGCATGCACGCAGGCAGAACATCTGCAAGACTTTGAAAGGAAACGATTGAACTTCAACTTGAGATAGGTCAAAGCGATTGCGTGGCAAATAAGTTTCGACAAGTGCCTCCTCCTCCTCCTCCTCCTCCTCCTCCTCCTCCTCCTCCTCCTCTTCCTCCCCCTCCTCCTCCAGAAGCCCCGAGGTTTCGGTCCAGAGTGTGCAGTGTCCTGGTCAAGAGATGGTCAACCCAAGGAGGCTGGCATGCAAGGAGAAGTTTTTCACGATGGCAGTGTTTACGACGCCCCCGCCTGGTCCGTGGTCAAAATCGACGAAACTGGCGACCTGGCTGCCAGCATCTCAGGCCGCGTGGGGGGGCCAGCCTGCCTCCCACGTCGCCCGCTGCCGAGCACTTGGGATTCCTAGCTGCCGCCTCCTGCCCCGGAGTCACCACAGCGTGGACGGACTTCAAAGGCATCCTCTCGGTCCACCTGAGTCCAGAGGTCAACAGGACAGATATGAGAGAGCGCGCCCGCAGGGCCCGAGCAAAGGGGAGGGGGGGCTAGGCTTAAGCGACCCCCCCCCCTCCCTTGAGCCGCCCTTGTTGGAAGCACCCCCCCCCTCCCCCCCCTTTTTTTGCAAGGGGGGGGGCTTACAGCTACCCCCCCCCTCCCCCCTTGGGCCCTCCCCGGAAGCTACCCCCCCCTCCCCCCCTTTCCAAAGGGGGGGGGGTGCTTAAGCTACCCCCCCCTCCCTTGGCGCCGCCCTGCTGGAAGCTACCCCCCCCCTCCCCCCCTTTCGTGCAAAGGGGGGGGGGGCTTGGAAGCTACCCACCCCCCCCCCCCTTTGGCCGCCCCGGAGCTACCCCCCCCTACCCCCCTCTTCCAAAGGGGGGGGGTGCTTAAGCTACCCCCCCCTCCCTTGGAGCCGCCCTGCTGGAAGCTCCCCCCCCCTCCCCCCCTTTGTGCCAAAGGGGGGGGGGGCTTGGAAGCCCCCCCCCCCTTCCCCCTTTGGCCGCCCAGCCCCCGGAGCCTCCGCCCTCCCTTTCGCCGACGATCCAAAATGAACAATCCACGATCGAGGATGGACGATCGACGATCAACGATCGACGATCGAAAATCCCAATCGAATCGCTTGCAATCGATTGCACTCCATTCCACTGCAATCCCCCTCCCCACCTCCCTCCGCTCCCTCCCCTCCCTCCACACCCTTCGTTCCATCTCCTCCCTCCCCTCCCTCTCCTCCCCTCCCTCCCTTCCGTCCTGTCCCTCCCCTGCAATCCAATCGATTGAATCGATTGCAATTCAACCGATTGCAATCCAATCGATTGCAATCCAATGGATTGCAATCGAATCGTTTGCAATCCAATGGATTGCAATCGATTGCAACGCAAGTGTATCATTCAACTCGTCCCGTGCCAACGCCCGGGAACGAAAAATTACACTGGCGACGTACCCAACCCCTGCGCAAACGCGGGGCGCAAATAGCTTAGGACACTTTATAAGGGGGGCGATGACGGAGCGAGGGTTACATATGTCTGCCGACGGAATTCGGGAGACTCGAAAGTAGCGACGGTTTCACAGATCGCAGCCCCCCGCAAGCAAAACAGGAGGAGGCAAGAGGGAGACGGGACGGGAAGGAGGAAGTGGAGACCACACTGCCCTATTCAAAACGCATACCCAACCAAGGAGGGTTGGGAAAAATACTATCCCCCCGAAAATTGCACGAAGTGTAATTCGGAAGACGCCAGCCCGTCGGGTTTGGCAGTGTTCGTGTAAGACGGCGGCCAGCTGGGGGAGGAGGAGGCGGAGGATGGGGGAGGCGGAGGGGGAGGAGGAGGGGGAGGAGGAGGAGGAGGAGGAGGAGGAGGAGGAGGAGGACGGACCCAGATAGAAGAGCGCGCCGAGTTCGGGTGACGGTCGTGGTGGGGCGGTGGGAAAAGAATTGGAGGAGGAGGAGGAGGAGGAGAGGAGGAGGAGGATGGGAGGAGGAACGGAGGAGGAGGATCACGAGGAGGAGGAGGAGGAGGAGGAGGAGGAGGAAGAGGATGAGGATGAGGATGAGGATGAGGATGAGGAGAAGAGATGGATGATGATGATGATGATGATGATGATGATGATGATGATGATGATGATGATGATGATGATGATGATGATGATGATGATGATGATGATGAGCCCGAGGAGGAGGAGGAGGAGGAACGGAACGGAAGGACCCGCGGGGGAGTACGATGATGATGATGATGATGCTGATGATGAATGATGATGATGATGATGATGATGATGATGATGATGATGATGATGATGATGATGATGACGATGATGACTATGAGGAGGATGAGGAGGACGAGGAAGAGGAGGAGGCAAAAGGAAGAAGAGGAGGAGGGAGAGGGGCGGGAATAAATGGAGGCGAAAGGGAGGGCGATGGCTCCGGGAGCTGGGCGGCCAAAGGGGGGAAGGGGGGGGGGGCTTCAAGCCCCCCCCCTTTTGCACCAAGGGAGGGAGGGGGGGGGGCTTCCAAAGCCCCCCCCCCCTTTCAAAGGGGGGGGGTGGCTCACCCCAGCTCCATTAAAAGGAGGGAGGGGGGGGGTAGCTTGGAAGCCCCCTCCCCCCTTTCCGGCCAGGAAAAGGGAGGGGGGGGGGGAGCTTCCGAAGCCCCCCCCCCCTTTCAAAGGGGGGGGGTGGCTCACCCCGGCTCAATTAAGGGAGGGAGGGGGGGGGGTAGCTTGGAAGTCCCCCCCCCTTTCCGAACCACGAAAAGGAGGGGAGGGGGGGGGCTTCCGAAGCCCCCCCCCCCTTTAGCAAGGAAGGGGGGAGGGGGGTAGCTTCAAGCTGGGGCCCCCCTTTTAGTCTATCGGGCCCCCCACGCGCGCGCTCTATCACAGATATGTATGCTGGCATTTCTCTTCTGACCAGCGCCCAGAACAGTGTTCGCTCCCTCGAGATCCAAGCAGTGAAGGCCCACCGGGACTTGGACGCCCTGGAGGTCGGCTCGAGGGAGTGGTGTGTTGCCAGAGGGGACGACTGGGCGCACAGAGCTGCCGAGCAAGCAACTTCCCAGACCCCTGCACCGCCCCAGCTGGAGCCGGCGCTTCACAGGTCGGTGCGCTGCACCGTGCCCAGAGATGTGCGAGGCCCGCCGCAGGAAGCGTTGCCCCTCTGGTCTCCCATTGCCCCGAAGGCGCCGCTGGTCACCGACGAGGCGCGTCGGGGGATGGGGCGGGCCAGCGGCGCTCTGCTCGTGCCTGCCTGCCTGCTGCTGCCTCTTGTCTCCTCCTCCTCCTCCTCCTTCTCCTCCTCCTCCTCCTCCTCCTCCTCCTCCTCCTCCTCCCATTGCCCCATTGGTCTCCCCTTGAGGCCTTCGAGAGGCCCCCCAAGAGCCTCAGTCCTCCTGTCGGTGCTCCTGGTGCGGTCAATGCCCAGACGCCCCCCCCGGCCCCCTGCGGGTCTTCCTCGGCGTGCTCGCGCGTGCCGTAACCCGCAGGGGACGAGCCGTCACCGCCACCGGTGGGCCTGGCTGACCGGTCACTGCCTGTGCCCAGCTTGCCACACCCGCGCCAGAACCGGCCGCACCCGCGAGGCCCGCATGCTAGAAGCGTGCCCAGGCACACTTTTGCTGCCCTGTCGAATGTGATTCGTGACCCCATGAAGCACCACCTCATGATTTGTGACTACCTTGATGTCGAGTCTTTCCTTGTCGCGTGCAAGCGGTGCGGCCGCTACTCGGAGAGCAACCTCAAGGGTCTCAAAGGTGAGTGCAAGGGAAGCTTCCAAAGCAGGCTTTCCAAGAATGCATGGTCCCTTTTGTCAGGCGGCCGACACCCCAAGAGCAGGCTATCGGAATGCCCCCGTCTTTCGCAGCCCATCCCTGCCGACCAGCTCCTCAAGGATGGGGCGGAGAGACAGGCCGAAGAGAGCGTCAATGGAAAGAGGATTTAACCAAGGTTTCTGTTAGGTCGGGTCGACTAACCCTAGCCTTCCCCCCAAAACCTGTGATGATCTCCTCCTCCTCCTCCTCCTCCTCCTCCTCCTCCTCCTCCTCCTCCTCCTCCTCCTCCTCCTCCTCCTCCTCCTCTTGGTTCGCTTAACTCTGTAAATATTGCGTACCGCACGTGCCGTGTGGAACACAGCACGGCATAACATACCTATCCGGAGCGAAGTTGGATCGGCAATACTTAAATAATTCTAATAGATCGGCTGACATATCGAATCGGCAGGAGCTGGATCGAGCAAACTCGGAATCGGAATCGCAAGTCTAAATCTCCGCATCAAATCGGTTCGAATCGCAACCCTGGGAAACCCGATCGAATCGAACTGGCGGAATCATAATGAACCCAACTTGGTGGGGGTCCATGCTTCCCTCCTTCGGCCGGTCCCTCTCTGCATCTGCTCCAGGCTGGGGAAGGAGCGAGGGAGCTGCATCAGCAAGCATATGGCAGGTTCGTGTCGTGACGACCCTGGCGTTAGTCCCACCAGCCCTCTGGGCGTAGGTGGTTCCGGGAGTTTCCTCTTCCAACCTCCTTCATCCCCTTCGGGGAGGGGCTTACCCCTCCCCCTAACCCCCTCCCCTGGACTTGGACGGGGGGGGCCGCTGGTAGTTAGAGCGTCCAAAACGGCCTCGGCGAGGAAGCCAAAATCATCGGGTTTTACTATGGTTTTGGCCGATTTTGGAGGCTCCCGAGGGGGGAGGCTAATTGAGGGACCCCCTTCCTTTGATCGATCACCTCCAAGATGGCCCCAAGAGCGCTCCCAAGGCTCCCAAGAGCGCCCCAAGAGGGCCTCAAGAGGCGCCCAGGAGGCCCCAAGAGGCGACCAGGAGGCCCCAATAGGCCTCCAAGAGTCCCCCAAAATACACCCAAGAGGCCCCCAAGAGGCCCCAAGAGGCTTCCACGAGGCACCCAAGACGGTCCAAGAAGCTCCCGGGACCGCCAAGAGGCCCCCAAGACGCCCCAAGAGACCTCAAAGAGTATCCCAAGAGACATCCCAAGAGACTCCGCGAGGCATTCAAGAGTCCTTTGACTCTTCTGATCGCCCTTATCCTCCTCCACCTCCCCCTCATCATCACCATCACCATCACCATCATCATCATCATCATCATCATCATCATCATCATCATCATCATCATCATCATCATCATCATCATCACCATCATCATCATCATCATCATCATCATCACCATCACCATCACCATCACCATCACCATCACCATCGTCAAGACCACCACCATCATCGTCATCATCAGCGTCATCAATATCAACATCAACATCATCATCCGCCTATTCCTCCTCCTCCTCCTCCTCATTCCTCCCTCCCCACCCTCATCATCCTCCTCCTCTTCCGCCTCCGACTCCTCCTCCATCCCCCCCTTGGGGTACGACGGCCTCCCCAGCCCTTTGTTCCTCTGTATGCTGCCCCGCTTCCATGATCACCTCTACTCGCCTGGGCGTCGTTTCTGGATGGGCTGGTGGGGATACGCGAAGCGCCAAGAATTTCTGATTTCTGACCACGCGTCGACCGCTCAACCTTGAACGATCGGCGGCTTGCCGATCGCCCGATCGATCGTTCCATGTAGGCCGATACTGGGCCACTGGCGGCGTTCAACCTTGAACGCCCGCGGCGGGGTCGCCGCTGGTCGACACGATGCGAACCTACAGTACCAAGGTTTGCTGCCCGGGTGCAACATAAAGCGCTGGGGCATCGGCATCAAGGCTTCTCGCTGGAGGCGGCCCAAGGGAAGGACCAGAACACCCGACCGCGTTTTGCCCGGCCCGAGGTGCTGCCGCTGGAGGACGGAAGAAGGGGGAAAAGGGGGAGGAGGAAGGGGGAGGAGGAAGGAGGAGGAGGAAGGAGGAGGAGGGAGGAGGAGGAGGAGGCGGTGAAGGGAGGAAGAGGTGAAGGGAGGAGGAGGAGGTGAAGGGAGGAGGAGGAGGAGAGGAGGAGGAGAAGGGAGGAGGAGGAGGAGGAGGAGGAGGAAAGAGAAGGGAGGAGGAGGAGGAGGAGGAGGATTTTTTTGGGGGGCCACCGTTGGCCGAACCAGTTTTGTTGCCTCGGGGGCCCGACGGAGGCCCATCGAGACGGCGACGAGGGGCCAGAAAAAAAAACCGAAAAGGCAAGCTGCCCAGGCAATGGCCCCCGAGGAAGGAGGCCATAACCAGGCAACCCGCCGCCCCACGGAGCCGACCCAGAAGCCGCCAGCGGCCGCCCCGAGGGAGCCCCGAACCAGGGACCACACGGCCCAGACCAGGCCCCAGCTTTCCGAGCCGCGCCCAGCGTCCCGACGGCCGCGCGGCACACGTGCGCCCCTAGGCGCAGCGTCCCTCAGCGCCGCTTCGTCCTCGACGGTCTCGACGCCGACTCAGACGCGGAGCCACTGCCTGTCGCCGCCTCCCGTGCCAGATGGAACGCCCCCTGACAGAGTTCGACGGCTTCGGCGGCCCTGCTCGACTCCTCCTCGATCCTCCGCTCGGCGTCAGCGAGCGCCTCGCGGAGGCGCATCTGCACCTGCTCCGCCTCCTCCTTCTTGGCCTGCAGCTCCACGATCTGCTCCGCCAGCTGCTGGCTGCCCGTGGTCGCCCAAGCCACCGCCTCCCTCGCGGCCGCAAGTTCAGCCTCAAGCCCCGCGACCATGTCCTTATACTCGGAGGCCTTCGCCGCGTTGCTGTCCAGCTTCGTGTGCAGAGCCACGACCTGCTGTTGCAACTTCTCCACTTCTGATGCCGACGCAGCTCTGGCTGCCGTCTCTGCCGCCAGCTCCGCCTTCATCATCTGCAGCTCCACGCACTTGTTCTCGAGCTCGGGCTCGAAGATCTGCACGGGGAGTTGATCGCTGCCGACAAGGTGCAGCTTCAGCTCCTGGGCCTGCTTCACCTTGCCCACGTCCTGCTTCGACTTCATCTGCACGTTCTCACCGTCGCCATTCACGTTGACCGTCGAGGCCCTCGCGATCGGCTCCGGGTGCTCCTGGACGTTGTCGCCGCCGGCGGCCTTGGCGACGAAGTGGGCGCGCACCTCCCTCGCCAGGCCTACGTCGGGATGGCCCCTGGCGTTGCGCGCCTTGCTAAGCCTCCCCAGACGGGAGGCCAACGACCGCGCCCCGCCGTCCCGCAGGATGCCCTTGGCGTCCTGGACCGAGATTGGCCACTCCAGGTTCGACTTCTCGCCGACCGCGTCGAGGACCTCGGCGAGCAGCTCGATCTCGCCCTTGGCCCCTCCGCTGCAGTCCGAAGCGCCAGAAGTGCTCCAGCGGCGCCCGCGGCGGCCCCCTGGGCCGCTCCGCGCGCCGCCGCCGCGACCACCACGGACAGCGCCTTGGTGCCGCCTTGGCCCCCCAGCGCCGCCGCCGCCGCGCCGAAAGCCGCCTGGGCCACGGGCAGCGCTGCCATCCGCTCCCAGAGGTCGTCCGACCCCATCGCAAAAGGGAAGAGACCGCGCGCGCGGCCCGCCGTCTTGAGTCCAATGGCTACGGACGGAGGAGGAGGAGGAGGAGGAGGAGGAGGAGGAGGAGGAGGAGGAGGAGAAGAAGGGCCAGCCCGATCGGTCCAGGAGGGGGTGCAGAAGCGACCGCCGCGCCTCCCCCGCGGTGAGGGCAGGCGGGGCAGCAGCCGCAGAAGCGGGAGGCCGCTCAGCGGACGCCAGCCGACCTCCCCACCGATGCTGGCCAGGCCCCGACATGGGCGCCTCCATCAGTTGGCGGGCGGAGAAGGGTATAACATAAACTCTTCCGTCGTGGGGTGCGCTGCCCCAGGACGGCTGGAAAGTTTTCTGTCTTGACGTGCCACCGTATGGGTATACATTCATGTTATACCGTTCTTCGCCCGTTAAATTAGAAGTACAAAACAAACGCCATAAACATACACTTTTGGCGCTCCGCGCGGATCTCTTGGATCTGCGCTGGACCCCCCTTCCTGGCGCGCTCCGCGCGCCAGGGGCGGCGCCGGAGGCGCCGCCAGGGGGGCCCCGCGCGGATCCAAGAAATCCGCACGGAGCGCCAACAGATGATGTTTGTGGCGCCTTCTTTTATTCCATATCCATTGCCTCCCCGGCCAGGCTGGGAAGGCGTGCGCAGCGGTCCCCGGCGCTCACACCGGGGAGGCGGCCCGCTGACGCCCCCCGGGCAGACAAGGACTCGGTCTCCTCCTTCGCGGCGTCGCCCGCGCTCGCCGCCATCGCCGCGGGGGGGCGGGCGGCCGGCCGCCGGAGGGCCACGGAGCAGCGGGCCAGACGGCCCAGTCCGCATGCTGCTGTGGGCGAGCGGCCAGGACGGGAGAGCCCAGCATCGGATCGATAAGTCGAAGCGGCGATCGAAATCAATCGGATCGGCGAAAATCGGCAGCCACGTCGGGAGGAGTCGACTCGGCTGAAATCGGCGGGCTTGCACGCGCCCTGTGAGAAATCGGAACCCACATCGGGATCCCAAATCGAATCGAATCGGAAACGGAATCCATCGAAATCAAATCGAATCGAATCGGAGGAATCGAAAAGAGCCCTGCCAGGACAACCTGCCCAAAGAGCGACTGAGTACCCATCGGTCGGAAGAAGTAGGTAGAAACATGACGTAGGAAGGCGTTGAAAGAAGATTGCGTTTCCGCCCGCCCCCTAAAAGGGACCGAAAAGGTGAAGCCACTCGATCAGTGAAGCAGGAAGGCGCTTCAAGTATATTGGACTCTGAGAATCCGTAGATACCAACTTTCAACGACCAATGGGTACTGTTGAAGAGCGACCAGGACAACCTGCCCGAAATTGAGCAGGGACCGACCGTCCCGGCATCCCGATAGGCCTACCACGAATTTCTCTTAGAACCCAAGCATGTCCTGAGAACAAAAACCATGTTCTTGGAACATAAAAAACACCCGATGCACTAAAACAAGACGGTCTCGGCCAGAAATGTTCTAAGAACCTTTCGTGCATACCACAAAAGGTTCTCAAAACATTCTTTGGTGGGCCTATAGATATAGGCAGGCCAGGACGCCTCGCCACTGCTCGCGTGTGGCCCCACCTGTGGACGGGGGGGGGGCAGGCAAGGGCTCCCCCTGTGGGAAGGGGGGGGCTGGCCCTGGTCCGTCCTGGCCCTGGCCCCGGCGCCGGCCACCGCCCCGACCCATTGCCCCCGCCGTGGCCGTGGCCGTGGCCGTGGCCGCGACCCTGGCCCCGGGGCCCCAGGAGGGGACCCCAGAGTCCCAGGGAGAGTCCCGCCTTCAGGGTCGGCGGCACCGGCCATAAGGCCAAACGAGTAGTTAGGGAGGAAGACGGAGCTAGGCCCAATACCTGCTTGAGGGCATCCCTGGCAAGGGTGCCTCCTGGAAGTGGCATCGTGAGTGTGAAGGCGTCACTGGCATGGCGGAAGGAGCGGAGAAGAGGGAAGAGGAGGAGGAGGAGGAGGAGGAGGAGGAGGAGGAGGAGGAGGAGAGGAGGAGGAGGAGGAGGAGGAGGGGGGGAGGAGCAGGAGGAGGAGAACGAGAAAAGGACAGGAAGGACGAGGAGAAGGGAGAGGAGGAACGCGAGGACGAGAAGGAGGTGGAGAAGGAGGAGGAGGAGGAGGAGGAGGAGGAGAAGGAACACAAGGACGGCGAGGAGAAGGAGGAGCATTGCGAGGAGGCGGAAGAGGCGGAGTAAGAGGAGAAGGAGCACTGCGAAGCGGAGGAGGACATGGAACACGAGGAGTGCGAGGAATACAAGAAGGAGCACGGCGAGCAGGAGGAGGAGGACCAGGAGGAATTTGACAAGGATGAGTGCGATGAGGAGGTAGAGGACGAAGAGGAGGAGGAGGAGGAGGAGGAGAAGGAGGAGGCGGAAGCCGACGAGGAGGAATCTCACCAGCAGAATGATGAGGATTCGTCTGAGGAGGGCGGCGAGGAGGAGTGAGATAAGGAGGTACAGGAGAAGGAGGAGGAGGAGGAGGAGGAGGATGAGGAGGAGGGGAAGGAAGACCAGGAGGATCAGCATGAGGAGGATGACGAGGAGGAGGAGGAGTAGGAGGAGGAGGAGGAGGAGGAGGAGGAGGAGGAGGAGGAAGGGCGGGAGGAAGAGAGGAGGGGGAGGAAGAGAAGGAGGTGTAGTGGAAGGGCCAGTGGAAGGGGGAGGGCGAGGGCGAGACGGAGAGTTACGTGGATGCGGGGGAGGTGGACGACGACGACGATGGCGAAAAGCTCGACGATGACGCCAACGGCGCAGGCGGATCAGTCGCGAGAGGACGCGCAAACACGCCTGGGAACCACCCTCGCTCAAAAGACGCTGTTAGGGGGCAATGTACTCTGGCTGTCATCCTCGGAATGGCCCCAGGGGGCCCGCGGCGGGCTTCCGCGGAGCCTCCAGGCGCCCCGAGAGGAGGAGAGGAGCAGCCTCACTCGCAAGACCAACAAAAGCAGCCCGCCTCACCGGGGGCACCGACGAGCCTCCCAGGGGCACGCACGTGACTGCCTGCCAGACCACCCCAACCCAACCCGAAGACCCGAAGTTGACTCGAATTTCGGGTTCGGGGGGGGGTCGGGTTCCATGTGTTTTTACCATGTTCCCCGACACCCCCCCACTGGAAATGGAGGGCAAGATGAAGCCTTCGGGTTGGTTTGGGTGCTTTGGTGGGGGTGGCGAGCACGGAGTACAGCTCCTCGACGCTCGGCTTCACGCAAGAGCTGACCTTTGGTGCGCGGCTAATCTGGGGGCCGCCGGGGGGGGGGCCAACGCACAAGCGCGCAAGACGCCACTGCCGCCTCGCGTTCGGCAGCCGCAGTCGGGGGACCCAAGTGGGCCCGCACCAAAGGTCACTCCTTCGAAGGGTCACTCTTACGCACGCGCAGCCGAGCTCAAGGGGGGAGGGTCTGCATGCCACGCCTGCCCCTTGGGGAGTGGCGGGAGAGGTCCGGGGAAAGAGTTGGGACGGATATCCCACTTCCCGCTCTCCACCCCCAACCACAGGGCAACGCGGAGGAGGAGGGGGGGGAAGAGGCGGAGACGAGGATGAGGAGAAAGAAGGGAGAGGAGGAGGAGGAAATTATCACGAGGACGAGGAGGGCGAGGGCAAGAGGGGGGCGATGAGGGGGAGGACTCCGACCGTCTTTTGCGGGTCAACCGCTGCTGCGCCCCCCGCAGGCCGTCGCCATCCAAAGCGTTCGATCGAGCCGGATCCGAATGAGCATGTGGCACGTGCTGCGGGGTCCTGCACGAGAGCCAGAGGCCTCCTCCTCCTCCTCCAACTCCAAGTCCAACTCCAACTCCAACTCCAGCTCCAACTCATCCTCCTCCTCCTCTTCCTCTTGTTGCTATTCCTCCCTTGGGGCTGTCCTAACCTAACATCATTATTCTCCTCCTTCTCCTCTTCCTCCGCCTCAACTCCCCTCTCTGTCCTATCGCGCACGCTATAAATTAAGCCAGTTGGGCCATATGTATGGGGGCGCGGATACACAAGAGCACACGGACACATACGCACATCTCTTCCCAGTCTCCCAGGTGTTTTGCCCACCTGCCAAGCCAACGAGTCTCGGTGATACTCCCGTGGCGGTTGATGCGATCACGGCGCCTCAACTGTCCAACGAACTTCGGAGAATACTGCGAGCGCAAACGCAGTCATTGCGCCACAACAGCGAACGCAAAATAGGAAGCGCAATTGATGGTTTGGCCACGGCGAGCCTCGCAGAACGTGTCAACAACTGAGCAATGGGCAACGTCCAAGGACCAGGAAAGTAGTTAAGATCCGCGTTCGACTGGACCCAGATGGGCCTTCCAGGAACTCACACGAGTGCCGAGAGCTGCGCGGTTGGCAGTGCCCAGGAAGGAGAAAAGTCGTTGGAGCCCGCGCAAGACCGCACTCCGCTGGACCGCAAGACCTCACGGGAGCTCACGAAAGTGCTGACGCTTGCGGAGCTGGCAGGGCCCAGGGAATAGAGAAACAGCCGGGTTCCGCGTAGGACCGACCTCAACTGGACCCCCCCGAGGACCTCCTGAGAGTGCTGGCACGTGCGAGGTGGGCAACGCCTAGGGAGGGAACCTACGTAGACTTTGGGTCTGGGCGCAGCCGCGCTCCGCTGGACCTCCTAGCAGCTCGCGAAAGTGCCACAGCTCGGCAAATGGCAGCGCCCAGGGAGAGGAAGCATGACTTCGGCCTGCGCACATCCGCACCCCGCTGGACCTGCCGGGAGCTCCTGGAAGTGCCGACGCGTGCGCACCTGGCAGCGCCCAGGAAAGGCAATCATAGCTTGGGCCTGCGCACAACCGCACATACCCCGCCGGACCTTCCTCGGGAGCTCCCGAAAGCGCCGACACGTGCGCAGTCGGCAGCGCCCAGGGAGACGACATGGTAGATTTGGTCCGCGTGCAGCCGGTCTCCGCTGGGCCTCCGCCTGAAGCTCACGAGAGTGTAGACAGCTGCTCAGCGGGCAGCGCCCAGGGAGGTGCCATGATCCCGGCCCGAAAAGGACAGCACACTCGGCTGGACCCCCACAAGAGTTCCTGGTAATACCGATCACAGCTGCGCGACTGGCATGATGACCCAGGAACACAAGCAAGAGGTAAGAGGCAGGAGGAGGGGGGAGGCTGCAGGTAAGAAGTGGGAGGCAGGAGGCTGGCAAGGCAGGAGAAGGGAGGAGGCGGGACGGAAAGGGGAGCCGCAGTGTTCTATCTGACGCCCCCGTAGCGCCCTCAGAAAGCTCCAAGAGGCCTCCAAGGGGTCCCTCAAAGCCCCCACGAGGCCCCCAAGAGGGCCCCACAAAGGCCCCCCAGATGCCGCCAAGAGCCCCAAGATCGTCGCAAGCAATCGCTCCTTCTGGAGGGGTCGGCGGAATGGCGTAAGCCGCTTGAGTACGAGGCAGGAGTAAAGCAGGAGAAGCGAGGACGCGAAACGGAAGAGGGAGCAGCCATGCTCTATTCGATAAAAAAGGAGTGCCCAACCAAGGGAAGCTCCGAAAAGAAGCAGTGGGACAAGAACGATCCCGCCAATTTCTTGCCATGCCTTCTGTGCGATGGTTGAGCCGCAGATACGCGCAGCTTGCTCTACAATGTGCCCGCGCAGCCTGGGTCTGCCAACCGAAAATCTGCATCAAAGAAGACCGGTCTAAAGTCCACCCTCCCCCCTTAGGGGGCATGTGCGTAGTGACCCGCACGGTGGACATACACCTTCAAGTCTCAAGAATTTATCGTTGCCACACCATTGCGGGGGGCATCAACGATAATATACGTTGAAGGTATTCAAGCACCTGTGTACTTGAACGATTCGCATGTGATGCTAGCAAGAGGAGCTGACTCAAGAATGAGCATGCCACAAACATTACTAACATCCTTTCTAAATGTCATAGTGAAGCGAGAAGTCGATAACTGGAAGGGCGACATCAACTCCGTTGCCCGACATATCAAGGCACTGCGTTCGCAAGTACAGTCGAGGCGTTGACCTAAGGAACCCTAAATAAGGAACGAGGCCCCTTTTCCCCGTAAGTTCAACCTCGATTTCCCATGGGAAATCTCAGGAAAACCCGAGGCAAACTTTGAAACAATCAAGGGACACCGAGCCCCTCCCCAACGAAGAGGGTTCCTTCTTCAGGGCCACGACTGTACCCTGCACGCCATCCAACGCACACACCAACGCCCTTAAGGAAGCATGACATCTGGGACTCCCGTTGTAAAAGATCCGCCTTCTGATAAAAACTAGCGAGAAGCCACCCAGGTTGTCCAACACGCGGACATTTCTATGGAGTTTCTTCGTGATCTCACGTCATCCTGGTCCCAGGTGCATGAGGAAGTGAGGCCAACAGGCGACGCCTCCTGACCCCGTCTGCGGGGAATCGGGCGAACGGCGAACACCCGGCGGAATATTGAAGGCTCCGGCGCCAAATCCCAACGAAACTGGCGCTCCCGCGTGGACGGGAGGCCCTTGCAGGATCGGCCCCCTGGCCCCCCGGGCTCCAGAAGAGGTAGGGAGGAGGGGGCAGGGAGGAGGAGGAGGAGGAGGAGGAGGAGGAGGAGGAGGAGGGGAGGAGGAGGAGGAGGTATGAGGGGGGAGGAGGAGGGAGGAGGAGGATTGGAGGCAGTAGAGCAAAACAAGCGCGGATCTCGGCACTGCCTCTTGAGGAGTCTGGCGAGTCCGTCACCGCCTCCCGGACCAGTGCTTTCGCACGCGACTTCACCGCCAAGTCGACGCGTGGTCCCCACAGAAGGCTGCCGCCTCCTCCTCCTCCTTCTCCTCCTCCTCATCCACCTCCTCCCCCGTCACCCCTCCTCTCCTCCTCCTCCTCCTCCTACTCTCATCCTCCTCCTCCTCCTCCTCCTCCTCCTCCTCCTCCTCCTCCTCCTCCTCCACCTCCACCGCCTCCGCCTCCTCCGCCTCATCCTCCTCCTCCTCCTCCGCATCTTCCTCCCAGGGGAGGGTGGGCGGGATCAACCTGCATCGAATTCGGATATCGGATCGGATTGGGATATGCGTCGGATCGGGCAGCATCGGCACGGAGTCGGAATCGAGCAAACTCGGCTGCGACGGGATGCACGACAGCGACGTGCAGGCATCGAGCCGCATAGAGCCGTGTGAACGTTCGAATGGCACCAGATCGGGCCGGCCAGAATCGGCATGGAGCAGTGCATCGGATCGATCGGATCTGAAGTGACCCTGGTGGGAAGGGGAAAGGGGAGAGGCAGAGAGGGCCCTGGGCGAAGCCAGCGGGGATTCGTTGGAATCCAGCACCGGCGCGCGGGGACGGCGCGCGAAGAGGACAGACTGCACGAAGAGGTGGCGCGCGAAACAACACGTCAACCGTCGCCATCCGCAATATCGTCATCATCGTCTTCAGCAGTCTTGAAGGGGCTCTGGGACACAAATAAATACACACAAATAACAGGATTCCCCATATTTTCCCAGATGATCTGGGTGTTTGTCTTTCCCCCCATTTCCCATATTTTCCCATCTTTTCCCGGGGATCGACGATGACTTGTGCCTGTGTGCTTTTCCCCTCCCGAATTCTCTGCGAGGCGGGGACGTATCGACTACCGCCGTGCAGGGGATCGATCTCTGGGGGCCTCGGCAAGCGGAGGACGTGGATCTGTCAACGAGGGGGCCGCATGTTAAAACCCGCCGCCTTCACTAATTCTGGCAACAAGCCGCTTCAGGTTGAACATGGTTTGGTTCGTATCATCATCGGCATACTACGGCGAGGAGGAGGAGGAAGCGGCGAAAAAAGGAGAAGGAAGAGGAGGAGAAAGAGAAGGAGAGAAGGAGGAGAAGAAAGAGAAGGAGAAGGATGAGGAGAAAGAGGAGGAAGAGGAGGAGGAGGAGGAGGAGGAGGAGGAGGGGAAAGAGGAGGAGAAAGAGGAGGAGTTAGGAAAAAAAAGGAGAAAGAGGAACTGGCCAAGCACGCCTTTTATCAGGCGCAGGCCCTCGGCACGAATGGGTGCGGCTGGCGCGGACTGATCAGATCAGCTCGTTCCACGAGGCTCCTCGAGAGAGCGACGGGGGCCAAGGACGACGAGGAGAGGGGGAGGACGACGAGGAGGACGACGAGGAGGACGACGAGGAGGACGACGACGAGGAGGACGACGAGGAGGACGACGAGGAGGGAGGAGGAGGACGACGAGGAGGAGGACGACGAGGAGGACGACTAGGAGCATCCTCGGCCGTCGGCCCAGAGAGACCGCACGTCCGCGAAGTACCTCACTCAAGGAGGCTGAAGGCTGAAGGGGAGAGGAAGCACGAGCAGGAAGGATGGCTGGGGGGAGGGGAGGAGGAGGAGGGGAAGGAGGAGGGGGTGGAGGAAGAGGACGAGGAGGAGGAGGAGGTCACAAACGGGGATCTTCTGGATCCCAAAACTGGGCGATCTCATCGTACAAGCCCTGGAAGACCACCATGACGCGGATGCCAAGATTCTCCGCCACGCGAACGAGGGTAGGATCGCTACCATCAGCCTCCTCTTCCTCCTCGTCGTGCTCCTTCTTTTCCTCCTTGTCCTCTCCCACTCCTCCCTCCTCCTCCGCCTCCTCCTCCTTCTCCGCATCCTCCTCCCTCCTCCTCGTCCATTGGGTCGGACGTTGGGTCGGACGTTGGGTCGCTGGAGGCGTTCTGTCGCGCTCCGTCCGATTTGTCGGTGGCCCAACTGTGAAGCTACTTCTTCCTCCTCCTCCTCGCCGCCCTCCTCCCACTCCTCCTCGTCCGCTTCCTCAACCTCTTCCTCCTCCTCCTCCTCGCCCCCCTTTACTCAGTTCATCAGTGCAGTGCGCTCGAGGACAGAAGAGCGTTCATCAAAACGCTAGCGCCCGCTGGGGACAAGGCCACCCACTGTGGCCCGAACAATGGAGAACATAAGCCGCCCACCCAAACCAGGATGATCGTTAACCTCACGCTGACTCTGTCCTCCTCGTTTCCTCTTGAGGCATCCTCCTCTCACAGCCTCTTGAGGCCTTTGTGCCTCCGATCGCATCACCCTGATCATCATCGAAATTGTCATCGCCATCGCCATCAGAGTGATCATATTCATCATTATCGTCGGCATCAGCATCTCCATCATCATTGTCATTCTCTTCGCACATCTCTGGCCACCACTCGGCATAGAACCAATCACTCCAGGGCATCCAATTCTCGATTTTGATCGCCTGCTGCCAGGCGACCCGAGAGAAAGAGGATGAATATACCCAGGAACAGGAGGAGGAAGCGGATGAGGATGAGAAGGAGGAGGAAGAGTGTGAGGAGGAGGAGGAGGAAGAGGAGGAGGAGGAGGAGGAGGAGGAGGAGGAGGAGGCCTCCTTGTGCCGTTCCCGCAACTCTTCGAGGAGCGTGGCGCGGTCGGCCTCGGCCGCCTCTGCTTTGGGAGACAGCCACGGACAGCGGTGTGGGGCGGGGGTTGGCTGAATGGCGTAAGCCTCTTTTTTTGTTTTGTTTGCTCCTCCTCCTCCTCCTCCTCCTCCTCCTCCTCCACACCCTTTTCCCATGCTACCTCGCGGCGTCTCTGCTCCTGCTCGCGCTTCTTGAGGCGGTCGCGAGCCCTTTTGGACATGCCCTGCATCCGCCCACCCCTCTTGGCTCGCTTACCGAACCGCCCCAACCTCATCGCGGCCGAGGGAAGAACGCACCGACGGGGGCGCACCGCTGGTAAGCCGAGGAGGAGCAGGACGAGGAGGAGGAGGAGGAAGAACATGAGGAGTAGGAAGTGGACGAGGAGGAGGGATGTTGATGAGGAGGAAGAGAACGCGGAGAAGGACAAGCAGGAGGAGGAGGAGGATGATGAAGGAGGAGGAGGAGCAGCAGCAGGAGAAGGAGGAGGGGCCCGCAATCAGGAGGAGGAGGAGGATAACGAGGAGGAGGAGGAGGGGGAGGAGGAGGAGGAGGAGGAGGAGGAGGAGGAGGAGGAGGAGGAGTGCAAGCAGGAGGAGGAGGAGCAACAGGAGAGAGAGGAGGAGAACGAGGAGAAGGGCTCGGTCGCGCCCCGTTCGATTTGGAGCCAGGCCGCAAGAACGTGGGCCAAGAACGCGGTCGCGGGACCCATGGGGAGACCAAGCCGAATTAAGATTGAGAATCGTAGAAGGGAGGTCCAAAAACAAGAAAAAACATAACGCACGACAAGCTCGCGCCGCGTCGACCCCGACGATGGCCCCCGACGCCGCGGAGATCGTTCAGCCCTGAACGATCGGCCGTTGCTTCAACGGTGGATCGTTCAATGCTGGGCCGCTTCTAGGCCGCCAGCGGCGTTAAGCCTTGAACGCCATCGGCGGGTCGTCGCTGGTCGACGCGACGCGAACCTTTCGTAAGGGCACTTTGCCTCCCAGAAGCCGATGAGGATCTGAACCCTCGCGCCTCGCGCTGGCGGTAATTACCCTTCTCTGCGCTGCCTGAGCGAAGCAGCAAGCGGACGAGACGCAATCGCCACATTTCCTGCTAACCCAACGCATATCAAACAATCATTGCAGGCAGTGGGAGGAGGAAGAGGAGGGGTTTGGGTGGAGGAGGGGCAGAACGAGGAGGAGGAGGAGGAGGAAGAGGAGGGTGAGGGTCGCTGGAGGGCGTCGGGTCGGGCTTTTGGTCGGACGTTGGGTCGGACGTTGAATCGGACGTCGCTGGGGGCGCTCGGTCGCGCTCCGTTCGATTCGCTGGTGGCTCAACTTTGAAACTAATTCATACAGCTGGAGAAAAGCCACAAGAACGTGGGCCGAGAACGCGAGCCCCTCCCCTGAGGGTCGCGGTGCCCATGGGGAGGCCAAGCCGACTCAAGATTGAGATCGTAGAAGGGGTGCCCCAAACATATAAACGAAGACACGCGACAAGCTCGCGCCGTGTCGGCCCCTACGATGGCACCCGACACCGCGGAGATCGTTCAGCCGTGAACGAACGGCCGTTGATTCACCGCTGGATCGTTCAATGCTTGGCCGTTTCTAAGGCCACCAGCGGCGTTAAACTTTGAACGCCGTCAGTTGGTCGCCGCGGGTCGACGCGACGCGAACCTTTCGTAAAGGGTACCTTACCTCACTGCCTGAGCGAAGCAGCAGGCGGACGAAAAGCAATCGCCACATTTCCTGCGAACCCAGCAAGACAGAAACACATACTGCGTATTGCGATCGCCGCGCAAGGCGCAAGGCGCAAGAACTCCTCGACCTCCTCCCTCATCCTGCGTCCTCCTCACCCCTCATCCGTCATCCTCTGCCCTCCTCCTTCCTCCTCCACGACCCTATCGAGCGGCACGCCCGCGATGCTGCCGCGGTTGTCGACTCTCAGGTCTCTGCGATCATGCCCGCGGCGGTGCAATCGCTGAAGACCCCGCTGCCGAGCCTAGCGGGGCACGGCGGGTGTGAAAGAACGAAATTGGTATACAACCCAAGCCGTATGATGGACACATTCCCCCATTACCACTACAATAAGTAGGAGGGAAGTGATGCGGAGGGGCAGGGAAGGTCTTCCTCAGCCTCCTCATCATCATCATCCTCCCCTCGGCCCCCTCCAATTTATGGTAGTGGTAAGGAGAAATGTGCCCGCCATCGCAATCATGCAAAGTACTTGGGCGTCAAATATGTAAATCCTGGGACATAAAATGTTCTGGCGCAACAAGGATGCAAGGGTTGCGTCGTACGTGTGCTGTGTCCTTACAGCCCGCGTGACACTGAACGTGTTCACTAAATG
This sequence comes from Prorocentrum cordatum, assembly GCA_963575745.1. Lineage (NCBI taxonomy): Eukaryota > Dinophyceae > Prorocentrales > Prorocentraceae > Prorocentrum > Prorocentrum cordatum. Next base: position 24,899 of record CAUYUJ010017630.1, on the reverse strand, counting down.
TTTGCCACTCTCCTCCCCACCTCGCGAGCAGAGTGGCCGTTTCCGCAAGTTTCAGGCTCAGGCGAGTCGGAGGCCCACCGGCGCTCACAGCCTCTGACTCGGGCCGCGTGCTGAGCCCCTCAGGAGAAAAAAGATTGGGCTCTCGGTCCTGTCCCACATCTCCGTCTACTGGACCCTCCTCCTCCTCTCCTCCTCCTCCTCCTCCTCCTCCTCCTCTTCCTCCTCCTCCTCCTCCTCCTCCTCCTCCACCTCTTCGGGGCCTGGCGCCCCCTGCCACCGCGGCCGCCACCAAAGTTTTCCGCGAGGGCGCCCCGAGGTGTGGACGATTTCCACGAGGCCACAACTCGCCTCTCTCCCCATCGTGGGAACGGGCAGGGAGAGGGACGTGGGGCGAGGAGGGCTGGTCGTGATCCCCCCAATCCTCCCTCCTCCTCCTCCTCCTCCTCACCCTCCTCCTCCTCCTCCTCATCCTCCTGTCCTCCTCCTCCTCCCCCCCTCCTCCTCCTCCCCCCTCTCTCTCCACCTCCTCCCTCCTAGCTCCCCCTCAGGGGGGAGGAACACAATACAGATACAGCTCTCTTGGCCCTCCTCCTCCCCCTCCTTCCTCGGCCCTCAGCCCCGCTCGAGGAGGACGGTGGCAGGAGGAGGGCCAAGAGAGCTGTATATGTATTGTGTTCCTCCTCCTCATCACCCCCTTGCGCCGTCCGTCGAGGGGAGGACGGGGCGCATTTCAATCGACTAAAGGAACGCCCGAGCGACACGAGCCTGTCGGCCAGCGGCTGACCCCGTCCATCAGGCGGACGGCGTCCAGAACGGCGTGGCAGCGTCCTCTCGGTGACCCCACCCATCCCTCCCTCTATGCCCGTCCCCATCCGTCCCATTCCTCAGCATCCTCTCCTCCCTTCTCATCCCCCCTCCTCCTCCTCCTCCCTTCTCCCCCTCCTCCTCCTCCTCCTCCTCCTCCTCCCCTCCTTCCTCCTCCTCCTCCTTCTCCTCCCTCCCTCCGCCTCCTCCTCCTCCTCCTCCTCCTCTCTTGCTCCGCCTCCCCCTTCCCCATCCCCTCCTCCCTCTCCTCCTCATCCCCCCTCTTCCTCTCCTCCCTCTATCCGCATCCCCTCACCCTCGCTCCCCCCTCACCCTCCCCTCTCCCTCCTCCTCCCTCCTCCTCCCTCCTCCTTCTCCTCCTCCTTCTCCTCCTCCTCCTCCTCCTCCTCCTCATCCTCCTCCTCCTCCCCACGATCAATCCTCAGCGCCTCGTCCGAGACCTCTTCGCAGCTGGCTCCGTCACCTGCGCCGCGCCCTCCTCGCCCGCGTCCTTGGCCGCCTGCTTGGCCTCCTTGGCCGCCTGCTTCTCCATCTCCGCCTGCTTCTTCTTCTCGGCCTTCTCCGCCTCCGCCGCGGCCACCGCCTGCTTCCTCTTCTCATTCATCTGGGCGATGAGGGGGTTCCCACCTGGCAAGACGGCCGCCGCAGCCTTCTCCTTCTCCAGGCGCTCGGCCTCTGCGGCCGCCTCAGCCTTCTGCGTCTCCAGGCGCTCGGCCTCAGCGGCATCCTCGGCCGTCTGCTTCTCCAGGCGCTCGGCCTCAGCGGCCGCCTCAGCTTTCTGCTTCTCCAGGCTCTCGGCCTCAGCCTTCTGCTTCTCCAGGCGCTCGGCCTTAGCGGCCGCCTCAGCCCTCTGCTTCTCCTGGCGCTCGGCCTCAGCGGCAGCCTCAGCCTTCTCCTTCTCCAGGCGATCGGCCTTAGCTACCGCCTCAGCCTTCTCCTTCTCCTGGCGCTCGGCCTCAGCGGCCGCATCAGCCTTCTGCTTCTCCAGGCGCTCGGCCTCAGCGGCCGCCTCAGCCCTCTGCTTATCCACGCGCTCGGCCTCCGCCTTCTCCTTCTCCAGGCGCTCGGCCTCAGCGGCCGCCTCAGCCCTCTGCTTCTCCTGGCGCTCGGCCTCAGCGGCCGCCTCAGCCTTCTTCTCCTTCTCCAGGCGCTCGGCCTCAGCGGCCGCCTCAGCCCTCTGCTTCTCCACGCGCTCGGCGTCAGCCTTCTCCTTCTCCAGGCGCTCAGCCTCAGCGCCCGCCTCGGCATTCTCCTTCTCCTGGCGCTCGGCCTCAGCTGCCGCCTCAGCCCTCTTCTCCTTCTCCAGGCGCTCGGCCTCAGCTGACGCCTCAGCCTTCTCCTTCTCCAGGCTCTCGGCCTCAGCGCCCGCCTCGGCCATCACCTTCTCCTGGTGATCGGCCTCAGCCTTCTTCTCCTTCTCCAGGCGCTCGGCCTCAGCTGACGCCTCAGCCTTCTTCTCCAAGCTCTCGGCCTCAGCTGCCGCCTTAGCCGCCTTCTCCGCCGCGGACTTGGCAGCGGTCACGGCGGGCTTGAGCCCCGCAATCACGGCCTGCATTATGCCCTGGTCGGGGACCTGGGTTCTCAGGGGGCGTGGAGCAGGGGGAGCAGATAGATGAAAATGAGGATGGGGAGGAGGAGGCGGAGGAGAAATAGGAAGAGCAGGTGCCTGGGATAGGGAGGAGGGGAGGAGCAGGCGGAGGAGGAGGGAGAGGAGGAGGAGGAGCTTGGGATGGGGAGACGGGTAGGAGGAGGCGGAGGAGGAGGAGAAGGAGGAGGAGGAGCTTGGGATAGACAGGAGGTAAAAGCTTGGACTAGGGAGGTGGGGAGGATGAGGAGTAGGAGGAGTAGGAGGAGGAACGGTTAGGACGACGAACCCTCTCGATAGTCAGCAGCGCGTTCAACGTTGAAATCGTGCTCGTCATGTGCTTTCTGTTGGTCGTGTTCCACATTGGCTGCCTGATCCCGTAGCTGCCCTCGATCGTCCGCTCTGCCATGAGGTAGCCAGCTGGTATATACATCACCTGGCGCGGCCGCCCACCCAGAAGGAAGCCTGGACGGCTTAGGCCATCTTGGGGCCCTCCCAAGAGGGCCCAGACAGCCTCAAGAGGGACCCAAGAGGGCCTGGGGGGGGCTCAAGATGGTCCCAACACGGCTCCAAGGGTGGCCTAAGAGGGCTCCAAGAGCTCCAAGAGGGCCACCAAGTAGAGCTCCAAGAGGGCCCAACAGCGCCCCAAGAACACCCATAACAGATTTCGACCATTCCGTCGAAATCCGTTTGGAGACCCCCGCTCGCCCAAAACATGTCCAAGAAGCCCCCAAGAGGGCCCCAACGCGGCTCCACGCTGGTGTTCTTGGTGGTGGCCCGAGAGACCCCAAGAGCCCCCAAAGAGAGAGCCACCCCCCCCCCCATCCCCCTCCCCCCTCCCCAAAGCGGACCCCAAGAGGGCCTCGGGCCTCAGAAGGGGCACAAGAGGGCCTCAAGAAGGTAAAGGCGGCTTGGGTATGCAAGCTGCACTTGCCGCACCGTTTGTTTGTGCATGCAAGCAGCACTTGTCACCTATATCTGACCTCCTCCTCCTCCTCCTCCTCTTTCGCCTCCTCCTCCTCCTCTTTCGCCTCGGAGGGGGAAGCCTAGAGGACTCACCCGTTATATGTTTAAGAAACATAGGTGCGACAAGTGTTGCTTGCATCCACCGAAAAAAAAAAACAACTGCTCGGAGGAGAAGGAGGACGACGACGACGACGAACCGTACGCGGCTGCTGCTTGCAGTGATATATCGGGAAGCCGAACTCGACCTCAAACGTGCTACAGGCGCGGAACGTGAGGACCATGCGTTGAAAAGTAGGCTTCTCGCCGCAGTGTGTCGTGAGGTAATTCGCCCAGTCCTCGCCGCTCACTCCCCATCCCCCTCGTCCTCATTCCTCGACCTCGGCTTCGTATGAAACTTATCCACGCTCATCCTGCTGTCCTTTCCTCCTATTCCTCATCCTCCTCCTCTCCTCCTCCTCCTTTCTCCTTCCTCCTCCTCTCCTCCTCTCCTCCTTTCCTTCATCCTTCCTCTCCTCCTTTCTCCGTCCTCCTTCTCCTCCTCTCCTCCTCTCCCTCCTCCTTCATCTCCTCCTCCTGATCCTCCTTCTCCTCCTCCTCCTCCTTCTCCTCCTTCCTGCTGCTCTTTTTCCTCCTTCTCCTCCTCCTCCTTTCTAAATCCAGGTCCTCTTGTCTGACGAGGAAGAACTCCCGAGTGCCGTGGTTCTGGTACCGCACGCTCCCTATCTGCCCGATCTCAGAGCCAACGAAGATGTTGTCGGGCGACGAATAGAACAAAAATGTTTTAGTCAACCCAGAGACTGGCGCACCTGGGCGCAAGGCAAAACAGAATGAGGATGAAGGAAGGAGGGAAGGAGGATCAGGAGGCGGAGGGGAAAGGAGAAGGATGAGGAGGAGGGGTAAGAGGAAAAGGGTGATGAGGAGGAGGAGGAGGAGGAGGAGGAGGAGGGGGAGGGGGAGGGGGAGGAGGATGCATTTCCGTTGGTGCGAATGCTCCTGGGGCGCATGCCCCTGGGGCGTGGTAGAAGGAGGAGGAGGAAACGATATAAGGAATACGAGGAGTAAGACCAAAGCCTGATGGGTCTTCGACGAACGGCTTGAAAAGCTTCGCCATGTCCACTGCAACCGACTCCGTCGCCATCACCATCTTCCTGCCGCTCATGCTCTTGGACGTCCATATTTTCATCATCTCGTGGCACGGCGGAGGCAAATCTTGAAACCGAGCACCATCGACGTCCTCTCGAGAGTCGGTTGGCACTCGGAATGGGAGGAGATGGAGGAGGAGGAGGCTAGGCAATTTGGCAACCTTTATCGGCATGATGGGGGGGAGGAGGAGGAGGAGGAGGAGGAGAAGGAGAGAAGGAGGACTGACAGAATTTCGACACCCTGGCCCAGGAGGAGGAGGAAGAAGAGGAGGAGGCGGAGGCCGCGGCGGAGGAGGAGGAGGAGGACGACGACGACGAGCACGAGAACGACGAAGGGCGACGTCCTTGACGAAGAACGGCATGTCAGCCGCGATGCTGTTCTCAATCTGCTCCCACTGCACGTAAGGCACCTCCTTCACCGTCGTGCTCGTCTTGTCGAACTCTGCGAAGGCCGTCTTCACGCCAAGCACTGGGGCATCCTTGGTGGCGCCTTTCACCAGCGACATCGCGAACTTCTTCGCCTTCGCCGTGCTCTCGCGGGCCACCTTCTGGAGCGCGCTCTTGGCTTCCGCCTTCTCCTTCTTGACGGCCTGCAGCACTGCGCTCGAAGACTTCTTGAAGCCCTTGGCGAACCCCTGGAACGACTCCTCTAACTTCGCCAACTCGCTCTCAAGCTGCTTGTACAGTCGCTGGTCACCAGCCTTCTCAGCCTTGATCTGCATGTGCCCCTTGACGTCTGCATGGCAGCTTTGAACTTTCTCGAACCCCATCGGCAGCTTCTTGTCCTGGGCCTTGCACCACTCGACAAACTGAGGAAACTTCACGTCCAACTCCTCAAGGGATGGGCAAGTTGACACCCAACGACGGCGGCCCCCAACGGCAATCCCCAACGGTAACCCCGACGACGGTGCCACCCCCCACTGTGAGCCCCAACGACGGACCGTCGTTAGGGGCCACCGTTGGGGGTCACCGTCGTTGGGGTTCACCGATGGGGGTCACCGTTGGGGGCCACCGTCGCCCCAGCGGTGGAGGAGGAGGAAGGAACAAAACACCAAGAAACGAAACGCCTTTAAAAGAGGAGCGGCAACAGGAGTCGGCATATGATGCGGATGAGGATGAGGAGGAGCAAGAATCGGCAGAGGAAGAAAAGGAGGTGGAGGAAGTCCTCGGCCACGCGAACGACACTCTCAGCCTCGATGCAGATGTCCTTCGTCATGTTCATGCTGTCGTTGTCGCTTGCGTCCATGTATTCCTGGGCGACTGGTGAGGGGGAGGGGCGGCGGAGTGTGGGCGGGGAAGGGGTGGAGAGGCGATCAGCCCTAACGACTGCGACAATGCAGGATCGCATGTACAAGGGCGCCTAAGTTCGCGCTTCGCGCTGCGCGATGCGCGAAGCGCGAACAACTTCGCGCTCCCACGCCACCCCTCCTGTGAGAAAAGGGATGACGAGGAGGAGGGGGAGGAGGAAGGAAACCGCGAAGCGCGAAGCGCGAATGAGTTCGCGCCCCTTTGGGAGCCCTTGAATGTAGAAGGTCCTTCAACCGAGGGAACGCGGCAGCATCGATGTTGAAGACCTTCTGCGCAAGGACGCCCTTGAATACCAACCCGTGCAACAACATGCTCATGCCCGCGCTCGGCGGCCAACTATGGTTCGCCACCTCTTGGAACACGGAAGTGGTGAGCCCGTACGTGTTCACTACATCCTGTCGAACCTTGGCAACCGACCGCTCCCACTTGCTGAAAAGAGACGCAGCCTGGTCATGATAGTCATCATCGTCATCGCTGCTCTGCACATCGGAATTCGACGATAGGTCATCGGATGGGCTCTTCGGCCTCGAGCGACGGCGCCTGCTCTTGCCGTCGTCCTTGTCCTTGCTCCTGAGGTCTGCCTTGCTCTTGCCGTCGCTCTTCCGAGCCGAGCCTCTCTGATGGCTGCCAGGGCGGGCCGAACCTGACAAGGCAGGGAGGACAGACAAAAACACAGGCGGAGGAGGAGGAGTGGAAGGAGGAGGAGGAGGAGAGGAGGAGGGAAGGAGGGGGATGAGGACGACGAGGGGGAGGAGGAGGAGGAGGAGGAGGAGGAGGAGGGGAAGGAGGAGGAGGGGAAGGAGGAGGAGGAGAAGGAGAAGGAGGAGGAGAAGGAGAAGGAGAAGGGGGAACCTGCGGGGGACTGTGGCGAGCGCTCTGCCTTCTCCTCCCTGGAAGGGGCAGCCCGAGACGGTGACCGCCCTCTCTTCAACTTAGGGTCCATGAATGTGCTGCCAGCTGCTGTGGGCGAAACCCCCGTAACGCCAAGCTGGATCCTCGAGCCCCACGTCGAGTCGCCAATGTTGCGACCGAGGTCCTCGACCTCGTCTTCGTACTGGGCCAAATCTGCTTCCTGAATGCGCTGGTTCCCCCTTGGGCCCTCTTGGGCCCCTCTTGGGGCGCTCTTGGAGCCCCCCAAGGGCCCCAAGAGGCACCCAAGAGTGCTCCAAGAGGGCCCCAAGGGGGGCCCAATATGAAACGAATTCAATGGTTGTCGGCCCTCTCGGGCACCTCTTTTGGGCCTTCTTGGCGCCCTCTTGGGGCCCTCTTGCCCCCCGTCTCCTCCTCCTCCTCCTCCTCCTCCTCCTGTTCGTGGGCTGCGCGAGGGTCGACCTCCAAAAACCATCCTCCTCCCCCTCCTCCTCCTACTCCTCCTCCTTGTCCCACCCCCCTCCTCCTCGTGATTTAGGCAATGGTCCTTTGGGTTCTTCTTCGCGTTGTCACCGCATGTCATGGTCCGCCCTATCTTGCCCTCATCGAACCACATCACGAAGTCCTCGATGCCGACGAGAACTCTCCTCTTGCTACCCTCTGGGCCATTATCGTCCTTCTCCTGCAACGAATCATCGGCCGACTGCTGGGCCCACTTACCGAGGGCCTCGGTCTCCGAAAGGTTGTACTCCTCTTTCCAATGCTTCACAAATTTCCATTTGTGCATGAACACGCCTTTCGTCCCCTTCTGAGTCACCTGGGATTTGGAATACACAATCTCGAACTTCACAAAGTCGAACGATCCCCGTGCGAATCCGCGTCCTCTCGCCTGACAGGGCAACGATCCAATCCTCTAAAATGGGGTCGTAGCAGATGGGGTCGGAAGATCGCTCCGCATCGCCGATGCATCAGCGAAGGGGTTCGATGCGGCGCTCGATTTTCTTCACGGCGACGTCGCCGATGCACCGCCGACGTCGGCGATGCATCGCCGACGTTGCCGATGCATCGCCGACGCATCGCCGATGCATCTCCGATGCATCGTCGATGCATCGGCGATGCGGCGCGACCCTCAGACCCCGCCTACTCGAACCCCATTTGTGAGGCTTCCAACGGACCAATATGACCACAGAGGGGGCGAAGTAAAGGGGATGGGGTGAAGGCAAGGAGGGAGAGAAGGCGATGGCGACGATGGCGGTGATGAGCGCTCGGCTGCCGAGCCTGGCATTTCTGCGTGTACGTCTTCAGAAACGTGGTCCACTCATCCCCGCCCTTGCGCTGCATCGCGGCGAAGGCTTGTGCCTGCTTCACACCCTGCCTCTGCGCATCCTGCCTGGCGCACCGAACCGTCGTCACGTGGGGTCTGCAATATCTCTCATTATCGCAGGCGTTGTCCGTGCAAAGCGGGAACGTGCAATGTTTTTTAGGCTTCGTGTCTTTCTTGTCGTTCTTGTGTTTCGTGTCCTTTCTGACTTTGTTGTCCGTCTTGTTGGGTTTCTTGCCAGATTGTTTACCCTTCGATTTCTGAGCCTTTTGTTTCTTTTTCTTTTTCTTCTTGTCTTTCTCGCTCTCCGAATCTGGTGTGCCATCCGATGAAGCCTTTACGGCATTGCCGAGCTCGATCGGGCCCCACCCCCCTCCTCAACATTTCACAGCGTGCCCTAACGTAACCCTGTTTCCCCCTCCCCGCTGAACCAAGCACCCCACAGAAGAACCCCCTCCACTACACCCCACTCCAGAGGACCCCAGGGTATCGGCAATGCCCATGCCTGCCTCCTCGCTCGGGCTGAACTGTCGTGCGAGCTGATCGAGAGCACCGTCGTCCACAAATTGCGCGCCATCGTCGTCTTCGGCATCCAGAAGCAGTGCAGCCATGGCACCACAAGAGGAGGAATGAGGGACGCAAATATGAGAGAGCCCCTCCCTTGGGTGAGTCGTTCGAGCCCCTCCTTGGGTGAGTCGTTCGGGCCCCAGGAGGGCCTCAACCCAACTCTATGCGTAGAGTTGGCTTGAGGCCCTCTTCGAGCCCAAAGCCTCAAACCCAACTCTATCATGATAGGGCTGGGTTTGGGCCCTCTTGGAGCCCTCTTGGAGCCCTCTTGCGGGCCCCTTGAGGCCCCCTGGGGGCTCCCTTGATGCCCTCTTAGGGCGCTCTTGGAGCCCTCTTGGGCCCCTCTGGAGCCCCCTTGGGGGAGCCAAACCCAACTCTATGCATAGAATTGGGTTTGGACCCTCTTGGAGCCCTCTTGGGGCGGTCTTGGAGCCCTCTTGAGGCCCTCTCGGGGCCCGCTTTGGGCCCTCTCGCTGACTCTCTTGGGGCTCCAAGAGACCCCCAAGAGAGCTCCAAGAGGGCCCCGACAAAGGCCCAAACCCAACTCTATCATGATAGGCCCAAACCCAACTCTACCTGTTCACTCAATGTTTGCCCCTCTGCTGCTGTCGCTCACCGCCCTCCGCTCTTGGAGCCCTCTTGGGCCCCTTTGGGGGAGCCCAACCCAACTCTTCTAGGAGGGCCCGAACGACTCACCCAAGGGAGGGGCCCGAGTCCCGAACGACTCACCCAAGGAGGAGGAGGCCTCCTGAGGAGTATGGACAGGAGGAGGAGGATCAGGAGGAGGCAGGTAGGGAGGGAGGGATACCTGATAAATACTTTGCCCCCCCTGGCACCTCGCAAGCCCGCTGGGACTTCGGCGGCCCGCTGCCTATGCCCTCTGGGAGGGCCTCCCGTCGTCTGGGCGCTCGGACCGAAAGGCGCCACTCATCAGGGTGGTGAAGGGATTGCCGATCCACGGAGCAGGCGCGCGGATGGAAAGGAAGGACAGGGCGAAGAGGAAGGCGAGAAAGAGGGGGATCAGGGGGAGGAAGAGGAGGAGGAGAAGGGAAAGGTGGAGGGCCAGTGAGCAAGAGCTCCTAAGTTCGCGTTTCGCGCTCTCGCGCCGCCGCCGCCCCTCAAAAGGGGAAGAAGAGGACGAGGAGGATGAGGATGAAGGAGGAGTCCATGTATGCCGTCGCTCCTCATACCGCCAACGCCTGGTCCCTCGACCGCGGAGAAGGCCCGCTGATTTTTCCATCTACGATTTTGTCTGGTAGGGGCCGGGGCACCGTTGCGACGACGACGGCGTCTCCATCCGAGGAGAAGCAATCGG
>CAUYUJ010017630.1:0-12500 GCA_963575745.1 Prorocentrum cordatum | reverse complement strand
ACAACAACATCAACAACAACAACATCAACAGCTGCGCAAGGCAGGAGTGGAAGCAGAAAAGCGCGAGCGTTCGCTTTCCAAAAAGCGTGATGCTGGAAACAAAGCGTGACCTTGAAAGCGCCTCCTGGCAGCAGCCGCTGCCTTCAGCCGCAGCGGCGCCCGCCCTCTGCCGCGCCTGAGGGGCGGGGAATCATGCGGGAAGGGATGAACGCGCGCGCTTGCTCATGCCCGACAATGAGATGCGTGCAACAACGAAGGCGTGCGGATCAGACGTGCCACTCGGGACAACAACACGCAAACAGCAACAGCAGCAAGCGCAACAGCAGCAACAACATCAACACCAGCAACAACATTAACACCACCCAGATCAACACCATCAACAACAAAAACAAGACCAACACCAACCAAAATAAACTCAAGAAAAAAACGTTAACAACAATGCGTTCGTTTCGACAACACAGCAACAACAACAACAACAACAGCAAGCACGCTCGCATGCGAGTGTGGAAGCGGAAAAGCGCGGGCGTTCGCTGTCCAAAAAGCGCGATGCTGGAAACAAAGCGTGACCTTGAAAGCGCCTCCTGGCAGCAGCTGCTGCCTTCCCGCGCGGCGGCGGCTGCCGCTCGCCGCGCCTGCGGGGCGGCGGGAGGGGGGGGAGGGGGATGGTGATCGAGGGGTTTGGGAAGAAGGAGGGGGGGGGGGGGGGTGCATGGGAATGCGGATAGGGAACGGTGGAGAGGGGACGGCGTTTGCACCACCCACGAGCGCATGCATTATACAAATATGCGTGCGTATATCGATATATATATATATATATATATATATATATATACATATGCGTGCGTTGCCTTCCCACGGCAAGAGGGCAGAGAGGAATGAGGAACCGACTGCCCCTCCAGAAGGCTATACCAGAAGCGCCCCGAACGAAACAGAGCGCCACGCCAGCCCCGCACAAACGGAACCAACGCAGCGTGGGACGCCTTACTCCCCCCAACGCACGAAAACAACAATGCATCTGCCCTCGCTGACTGCCGCACTCAACCCCGCAAAGTCACGCCTTCTTGGGCCCGAACATCTGTCCAGCGAACGTTGCCGAAATGCGGGCTCCCGAGTCAGAGGAGAGGGGCAGGCGGAAGTAAAACTTTACATGGCACTCCTGGGCTCCCGAAGTTGACGGAAGCAGGCGGAAGTAAAACTTTACAGGGCACTCTTGGGCTCCCGAAGTTGACGGAAGCTGGCGGAAGTGAAATTTTACAGGGCACCCTTGGGTCACCGAAGTTGACGGAAGCAGGCGGATGTAAAACTTTACAGGGCACCCTTGGGCTCCCGAAGTTGACGGAAGCAGGCGGAAGTAAAACTTTACAGGGCACCCTTGGGTTCCCGAAGTTGACGGAAGCAGGCGGAAGTAAAACTTTACAGGGCACGTGTGTGTATGTTCGTACGCATGTACAGCTGTGATTGTGTATGTACGTCTTTCAGTGCGCCTATTGGTATAGCTAAACGCATGTCCGCCTGTTTATATGTACATATGATTGGGCTTGCCGAACAATTCTGCGCATCGCACGGTGGATCAGCAGCCGCAGCGACTCTCAGAGAAGGCTTGCTCTTGGGGCGCCGTCGGGCTCTCTTGGAGCCTACGTGGGGGCCCTCTTGCGGCTCGTGAGCCCTCTTGGTGGCCCTCTTGGGGCTCTTGTAGCCATCTTGGGAGTCCCGCGTCATGCGCGCATGGCTGTGTGCGTGTTCGCCTCATACATACATACACACATATGCAAATTAAATGCATACTTACGTACGTACATATAACGACCCCTCAAGGGGACCCCGAGTAGCCCCAAGAGGCCCGCAAGATGCACCGATGGTGCCCCAAAGAGGCCCAACGATGCCCCAGGACTGCCCCCACGAGGCCTCAAGAGGCTTCGAAACTGCCTCCCTGAGGCCTCAAATAAGCCAACCACGAGACCCCAACCAACATCCATAAGGCCTCTGACCCACCAACCAGGCACGGTGGCTGGATAGGCCGAAGGCCACTAGATAACGACCGATATCTTTCTTTACAAATTTACACATGCGTTTATGTTTTGCGTCTGTCGGCCACATCCCCCTTCCGTCGCTCTCGTCTTCTCCATCGGCCATTCCGTCTTCCGCATGCCCCCCTCCCTTGCCCCCCGCCCTCAGCATCCTCCGCCTCTTCCCGCCCCCGACCTTCCCTGCACTCCGCAGCCGCCCATGCCTACGCAATCGCAACCTCTCGCCTGGTACCCCCCCAGCCCCCCGCAGCCCGACGACCAACGGGGCGCGCGGCAATGCAAACATAGGCAAAGGAACCGAAATTAGCAACGATGCCGCGGCACTCGGGGCCGTAGGCGATGGCAACGATGTAGCGGCCCTCGGGGTTGTAGGAGCTGGCAACGATGCGGCCCTCGGGGCGGCAGTAGGAGACGGCAACGATGCCAAGGCCCTCGAGGCCGTAGGAGTCGACACGGATGCCGCGGCCCTCGGGGCCGTAGGAGTCGACAACGATGTCGAAGCCCTCGGTGCCGTAGGAATCGACAACGGCGTCGAAGCCCTCGGGGCCGTAGGAATCGACAACGATGTCGAAGCCCTCGGGGCCGTATGAGTCGACAAGGGAGCTGATCCTGTGAACCAAATCGAAGTAGTCGATGGAGCCAGTCCACAACTATCCAGCAATTGGCGACGAATACCAACCCAACTTAGCGGGGAGGTTACCTCACGTAACTCAGGGGCCACCAGTGGCAAACCCTGCGCGAGTGGCGCCTCCACCGCGGGGGGGGTGGTCCCCCGTTCTGGCTTTTCGAGGCTGTACGTACCTGCGAGTTGATGGTCACTGTGCTCCTCAGACGAGGAGGAGGAGGAGGGGGCACTGAGGATGATGAGGAGAAGGAATGACACCCTGGCGTTTCTTGGTTGCGGCGGCCCATTTTTACCAGACCCCTCCCCCTTTTGCAACGCCACCACCCCCCTTGGGGCCCCAAGAGGGGCCCCTGGAGATGGAGCGTTCAAAAAACTAACTCTTGGGGCCCCAAGAGGGGAGCGTTTTTTAAAAAAAAATCAGGGAGGGGCCCGAACGACTCACCCGAGGAGGAAGAGTAAGGACTCCTGCTGCTCCATCTCCTCCTCCTCATCCACCTCCTCCTCCTCCTCCTCCTCCTCCTCCTCCCTCCCCCTCCTCCTCCCCCTCCTCCCTCCCCCCCCCTCCCTCCCCCCTCCGCGCCCGCACCACCGACATGGACATTGACAGTTTCGGAATCGCGCCTCCTCCCCCTCCTCCTCCTCCTCCTCCCTCCTCCTCCCTCCTCCCTCCCCTCCTCCTCTCCTCCTCCTCCCCTCCTCCTCCTCCTCATCCTCCTCCTCCTCCTCATCCGCTTCTCCTTCTCCTCTTCATCCTCCCCTCGGTCCGTAGGAGCTGACAACGATGCCGAAGCCCTCGAGGCCGCATAGGCCGTATGAGTCGACAACGATGTGAAGCCCTCGAGGCCGCATGAGAAAGCAACGGCGCCGCAGCCCTCGAGGCCGTAGGAGCCATCAACGATGCCGAGGCCCTCGGGGCCGTAGGAGTCGACAACGATGCGAAGCCCTCGAGGCCGTAGGAACCGACAACGATGTCAAGGCCCTCGAGGCCGTAGGAGCCGTCAACGATGCCAATGCCCTCGGGGCCGTAGGAGCCGACAACGATGTGAAGCCCTCGAGGCCGTAGGAACCGACAACGATGTCAAGGCCCTCGAGGCAGTAGGAGTCGACAACGATGCCAAGGCCCTCGGGGCCGCAGGAGCCGACAACGATGTCGCGGCCCTCGGGGGTGCCGAAGCCCTCGAGGCCGTAGGAGTCGACAACGATGCCGAAGCCCTCGAGGCCGTAGGAGCCGACAACGATGTTGCGGCCCTCGGGGCCGTAGGAGTCGACGGGGCCGAAGGAGAAAGCAACGATGCCGCAGCCCTCGAGGCCGTCGGAGTCGACAACGATGTCGCGGCTCACGGGGCCGTAGGAGAAGGCAACGGTAACGCAGCCCTCTTGGCCCGAAAAGGTGGCAACGATGTTGCGGCCGTCAGGGTCGAGCCTGGCTTGCCAAGGGGGGGCGTCCTCGTCGTCGTCATTATCCTCCTCGCGCGCACGGCGCGACTCTCTCGTTCGGGAGACGACGAAGGGCGAGGAGGAGGATCAGAAGGAGGAGGCTGGTCAATTTGGCAACTCTTATTGGCAAGAAGGGGAGGAAGAACAGGAGGAGGGGAAGAAGGATGCCTGACGGAATTTCGGCCCCCTGGCGGAGGCGGAAGAGGAGGAAGAGAGGGACGACGACGACAACCACGACAACGACGAGGGAGCGGGGAGGCAGTCCGACGACGCAACGGATACTGAAAACTCACACCCTCTTCCCGTCGTCTTCGCCCTCCCCCTCCTCCCCCTCTCTCTCCCACCTTTCCCCTCCTTCCTTCCTCCCTCTTCCGTAACCATTTTGGTTCGATCTCCGCTTTGGCTCAAGCCGCACACGTTGTGACGGCGAAAAAAAAAAAAAAAAAAAAAAAAAAAAAAAAAAAAAAAACAAAGAAAAAAAAAAGAAAAAAAAAAAAAAAAAAAAAAAAAAAAAAAAAAAAAAAAAAAAAAAAAAAAAAAAAAGAAAAAAAAAAAAAAAAAAAAAATAAAAAAAAAAAAAAAAAAAAAAAAAAAAAAAAAAAAAAAAAAAAAAAAAAATAAAAAAAAAAAAAAAAAAAAAAAAAAAAAATAAAAAAAAAAAAATAAAAAAAAAATGATAAAAAAAAAATGGCTCAAGCCGCACACGTTGTGACGGCGAAAAGAGTGCCTCATCAAAACTCATCTTCGCCCTCCGCTCCACTACCCCCCCACACTCCTCCTTCTAGGGGCGTTCCTCCTACTGTCTGCACTTCCTCAAGCCGTCCGTCGCAATTTATCTCAAGCGCACCCCTCGCCGAAGGGGACCAACAGCATAAGAACCAGTACGCAATCGTACTAGTCGCTGTCGCTGGAGCTGTCGCTGCTGGAGCTGTCGCTGCTGGAGTTGTCGCTGCTGGATCTCTGTCCCAACGCGTCGGTGACAGCAGCCCGAAGAGCATCCCGAACGGGATGCGCAGGAAGTTCACCGTCCTGCCAATCTGCGTTGGTAGTGCCTGGCGGCGGCAAGGCGCCCTCCAACTCGTGCTCGTCGAATGAGTCGGGCAACATTTCTGGCTCGACCTCCCTGTGCCCATGCTCTCCCTCCTTACCTGCTCGGCGCTGGATGCGAATGCCAGCGAGGCACCACGCTTTCAGGCGACGCTTCACCACATCGACGTCTGAAGGATCATGGACGGTCCTGGTCTTTGTGCACTTCGTGGAAGGATGATCGCGTTCGTCTTTGTGGAAAGGGCACGTGGCTTGCCACTTCAAAGTCCCTTTAGTATGAGTCAGCGTGAACCTGAACGCGCCCCAAAGTCCCGAGCTGGGATCGTTCGTGCGCCGCCTGCGGGCCCGCTCCGCGGGATCAAGGGGGGCGGGCGGCGGCGGTAGCGGCTCGGCAGGCGGCGGCGGCTCGGCAGGCGCACCAGGCTGCAGCCCAGGAGGACCAAGCGGATCTGACTGAACGGGGGGCGCGCCTGACGAGCCTGCAGGGATTGGCGCTGGACCATCAGGGTCCCTGTCAGAGGGCGCGCCCGTCGCCCCAGGTGGTGGGGCGCCGAGGGGCTCGTCAGAAGGTGAGCTTGTCGCTGCGGGCGGCGTTGGCGCAAGAGGCGCGCCAAGTGCCTCGGGGGAGCCAGGTGGTGTTGGCGCGCCGCCGCCTGGCTGCACGGGCGGCGTGGGCGTCTGCGGCAGCGGCAGACCAGTAGGTGTTGCTGTGCCGTGCACTGGCGTCGCGGGCGTCTGCGGCAGCGGCAGACCAGTAGGTGTTGCTGTGCCCTGCACTGGCGTCGAGGGAAGAGGCTGCTCCATATGCGGCTGAGGCTGCCCCGTGCTGTCTTCGTCCTCCTGCTCGCTGGCCTCGTCCTCACTCTCCTCGTCCTCTCGCTCGCCGGCGTCGCCGACCTCGTCCTCGAGGGGCAGCAGCTCGTCCTCGAGGGGCGGGTGCTCGCCCTCGAGGGGCAGCGGCTTGTGCTTAGGCGCAGGCGCGCTCGTCCGAGCCCGCTTCTTGGGCCGCTCCGCCGCGGCGACGACCACGGCCCCCAGGTCGTCCTGGATGGCCAATCTGCGCTGGCGGCCACCAGAGAGGTCCGAGTACGTTTTCGAGTCTGCCCCGTGCGGGACCACCTTGTCCCCCGAAAGGAGGCACTCCAGGTACTTCTGCGGCACCGACCAGCGGGAACGCTTGTAGTACCACACCTTCTGGCTGCCATCCTCGAGCGGGTTGCACGGCGGGGGTTGCGCCCCCTTCTTGTCGGGGAGCAGTCTGGCGGTCCACCCTGCGTTGCTCGCATCGCTCAACACCTCGAACGTCGTCTTGTCCTTGTCCTTAATGCCGAGCCTGCGCTGCAAGGCAGCAGTGGGCTTGCGTATCTTCTCATACGCAGACAGGCTGGCCAAACCGAAGGGACTGAGGCGCCACTCCACGAGCTGGCCGCCGTGCGGGTGCTCCCTCTCAACGCTCGCCACCAAGCCCGCGTCCTGGAGGCGCAACAACACCTGCAACTCTGGCGGGCTGGCGTCGTCCACGACCGCGGTGGCGACGCCCGTGTCTGAGTCGGGGAGGGCGCCGCTGACCACGAGGTCTGTCAGTGCTTCCCCAGCATACCCCCACATCTCGCGAGGGACTTCGGGCGACCAAGCCCGCGGCTGGTAGAACACGTCGCCTTCAGGCTCCCACGCAAGCAGGTCGTCATGAAGGCGTGGCAGAGCCTCGATGCGGCGCCTGCTGAGGAGCTTCGTGGATGCGGCGTCCAATTTCCCCCCGTCGGCGATCTCGTCGACGCCCTCTGCCTCCTGGTGTGGCGGTCTGGCATGCACGCCTCTGAGGGCGACAAGCACCTCGGTCGATCCGCCCTCTGCTTTCTGGAAGCCAGCAACTTCGTGCACTGATATTGCGATGTCATCGGAGCACAAATTTGACCCAAGCGGCCGTAAGAATTTCCTGGAGGATGGCGACTTATGGACGATCTTGAAGAAGACGTGCTTCTCCGGCGCCGTGGCTCTCAAAGAAATCTGCGTCAATGCCTCCTCAGACAGCCCCATCGTCCTGCACGGGTGCGCCAAGTCCGTCGTCCGCGATCGGAAGCAGAGCTGGTGGAGTGTAATCGCAATCAGCGATGGCCAACAAGGCAGGCTGGTGGATGTCCCTCTGACCTGACAGCGCCGAGTCCATGTATGGCAGAGATTCTGGCGGCACTGCGATCGAATAGAACACGTTTGGCTTGCAAACCTTGCGCAGGTGTTGCATAGCGTGGACCGAAAGAAGCCTCAAGGCATGGTTTGTGGAGTCCTCTGCACGAACCTTGCTGGTGTCCTTCTTCTTTTTGGGAAAGGCGGCGGCTAGTGGCGCGTGCTGCTTCTGCTGCGTCTGCCTGTCCAATCTGTAGATAATGCTGGTGGCAGTGGAGAGACTGATGCGCCCGTGGCTGGCCAATTCCTTAAGGGCTGTCGGGTGGGCCTCCAGACTGAAGGCTTGGAGGAGCCTGCGTGCTGATGTTCTCATCTCAGCCATAGTATCTGCCACGCGGTCCAAGAGGCCCAAGTCGGTGCGCAACCGACGCTTGAAATCAGGAAGTCGGAGGTGGACGTTCACGAACGATCCTGAAGCGTGTGGTGCCCTGGATGCAGCGAGCGCGGTAAGCCGATGCTTGGCTTCGATGCTCCTTTCCCAAACGGGAATCCCCAACACTATGCCCGCCATCCGCTGCAGCGCGGGCAGCGACTCCAGCGGTGCATGTTGTTCAGTGAAGGACAGCACTTCCGAACGTAGTGGCGAAGCGGGGTCCAGGATGTGCTTTGCTATCGGCCACAAGCTCGACCTCTGCTCGTCCGTCATCGCAGCGTACTCGACGAGGCACTCCTTCAAGCCTACTCGGGCTGTGTCTGTGCTTGTGCCGGCGCCGTCAATCAAACCTAAGACGCAGACCTTGTGGGGCAAATGCATCCAGTGGCAGAATTTGATACCGATTACTTCAGACATCTTGCCGCGAGCTAGTTCCCAATCGCGTACGATCATATCCCTGTCTTTCCTGGGAAGCGTTTCGGTCCGAGTTAAAAGCAAACCAACACCTTGTGCAACGAGCTGTTGGAGTTGGTCCTGGTGCTTTGAAGCTGCAAAGTCTGGTGCGCGTCGCCCACGCATCGGGCACGTTGAGTGCCTGACGCCTGTTTCGCCTATGAACTGGGCACGTCGTGCAAAATAGGGGCGTCCAGCCGAGTATCCGTCTTTGCGCCGAAAATCAACGCAGTGACAGGGACAGGATTCGGACCAATTTTGCCATTCATATAGTACCCCATGGACTGTGATCATAACTGCATGGCTATACGCCCAAAACGTCGGATTGTTCACAGCCTGTGGTGCGATCGACAAACTCACAGTGGGTTGGGTTGGGCGCGGGGAAGGCATGGGGGCGAGAAAAGGAGCGGAGGGGGTGGGGCGGGAAAGATGGGAGGAGGGGAAGGGGCGGGAGGGATGGAGGAGGTCATGCGGAAGGGCAGGCGGAGTAGAAGGTGGGAGGGGGAAGCATGAGGAGGGAGGGAGGAAGCACGCAGCCGATCTGAATCCTTATGGGTCACTCTGTCAGACCCCCCCCCCGCCACAAGAAGAACCTCCCCGCGGCTCTGACGGGAACTGTCTGCACGGCGCACACCTCCCGCACGAGTGGGGGGTCCTGGCACGCGGGAGGACACTTCCTGCCAAAGGTTCGTTCCTCGGGAGGCGGGGGGGGGGAAGAGGCGGAGGAAGAGGACGAAGGAAGAGGAGGAAGAGGGAAGAGGGGGAGGAAGAGGGAAGAGGAGGAGGAGGAGAGGGAAGAGGAAGAGGGGAAGGAAGGGGGAGGAATGGGGTGCCAATGGTTAGGGGGAGGAAGAGGGAAGAGGAAGAGGGGGAGGAGGAGGACGACGAGGACGACAAGCGAGAGAAGGATGAGGAGGAGGAAGGCGACGACGACGACGACGACGACGACGACGACGACGAGGCGAGGTCGCGTGCGAGGTCGCGGGCGGTGGTCGCGGGCGGTGGTCGCAGGTTGTGGTCGCTGGCATGGTCGCCTTTGCTACGGTTAGTGCTACGCGGGCGGAGCCCGAGGTTTAAAGCGATTCAGATCGGCTGCCGTGGATCTGGAGTGGTCGGTGAATGTGTTGAATACCCAAAGCCTCGTCAATAAGACCCAGATCGGACTCGCCCACGTCTCCAGTATCGTCCTGCTTCGGCTTTGCTGGCTGCGCCTCTGCGTCCACGTCCATGGCGGTTGGCTGGTTCCTGTCGTCCCCTGGCCGATTCTTGTACTTCGCCAAGTTCCAGTGATTGCGTAGCCCAGTCTCTGCAAATTGCAGCTGCTGCAAGCACAAAAAAAAAATAAAAGAAAAAAAAAAAAGAAAAGCTGCTGCAAGGCAGGAATTATTGAAGAGAACCTCCACTCGGTCGGCCTGCTTGTGATCCCCTTGATTGCAACTTCGTGCACCTTTGCTGCATCTGACGAGAAACACCTTTCCAGAAGCCGTTGCTTGGTGTGAGTATCTGCGCAAAGGATGATTAATGGTTTCGCACGCTGCATAAACCATTCCCGATTGGAAAAGGCGTGAAGGACATCCTGTAGTGCATTATTGCACACGTGCAAAACTCCAGAGATCGGTATGCTGCCATCGAAAAACCCACGGGAATTGAGCGTTGCCTCGTCGGCGACGCCTCGCTGGCCCGTTGAGACTGGTGGCGCTGGCGGAGGAGGCGCGCACACATCGACGCCGTCGTCGTCCACCACCTCCAGCTCGTGATCCTTCTGGTCGTCGGCGGGCTGGCCAAGCTGGTCGCGATGGCGGGGCTGGTCGTGAATGCCGTCGTCATCAATGATGTCCATATCAGGGATGACATCGTTGCCGTTGTCGCCCGCGTTTTGCTCGATGCCATTGTCGTCCTGTTCAAGTAGGCCGAAGTCGTCTTGGATAGCCGCGGTGTCTGCCATGTCTTGGCACATGCCGTTGCCGTCAAATACGTCGGGCATGGCGTCGTCCTTCGGGTCGGGCGAAAGGGGGGGATAGCAAAGGGGGGGTTTGAGAATCAGCTCGCGTAGCTGATTTTCCCGGCGCCTCCCGGCGCCGGAGGCGGCTATGCATCGAGGAATGAGCCCCTCGGTGAGGCCGAAACCAGCTGCATGCAGCAAATTTCGTAACCCCCCCTTTCCCAATCCCCCCTTTCGCCGCGACCCGATCCCCCGAGTCCTGGGGCGTTGGAGCAGCGTGGTCGCGGCCGTCGTCGTCTTGCTCCGAAAGGTCCACCCAGTGCGGGAACGCGTCGGCCAACGACACGGGGAGAGCACCCGCTAGGGCGGATTCGGTTCCCAGGTCCGTCGTAAAGGATACGATGTTTTGCGTCCTGCGCTGGCAGTTCGCCATGGAGCCAGATGCCACCCGAAAGGCGTGCACAATTGCGTGAAGTTTGTCAGCGGCAGTAGTTGCTTGCGCCCCCAGACCGACCGCACTCAACTGATGGTGCTCCCAAAGTCCAATGAGTTCTTGCGAACCCGACATGAATATGCGAGATGCTTCCGTTGCTTCGTGCTGTCGGTCGTCGCTCATCTCTTGAAAATCCAAAAAGCCGCTGGCAAGGTCTTGTGCATCTTGCTTGTAGTACAAAAGCTGCCTCGTAAGTTCGTACACCCTGGCTGGGTCCTTGCAGCGAAAGGTTTCGGTCATCAACCAATCTGTCCCAAGAATAGGCGAAGCGTCGGACAAACCATATTCTACACTCTTCTCGGCTGGATCAGTAGTGAACTTGTTCCATCGGTCCTGCTCGTCCCGTAACATAGCGACGTCGAAGGTCACGAAGTAGCGCTGCACCGTACTTGGCGAGGGGATTGACCCAGGCTCTTCGAGTGCATCCAAGACGCCCTGGGCAACCGAGGGATGTACGCAATACCGAATAGCGTCCCGAAGCACACCTTCTAGATGCCTCGCTCCATGTAGCCTTGTCGCGATCAAGATAGCATGAAGGATCTTTGATGCTGCGTGAATACGGCCAACGTTCATGCTATATACTCTCCCTCTGTCGCGCAACGCGTCTGAGGTATGCCCAAGAAACTGGAGAGCCTCTGATACTCGTTGGCGGTGTTGCTGCTGGTCAGTCGGCGCAAGGGTGTCGAAAATGCAACGCATAGTTGCAGCGGCCTTGTCTACGTTGTGAGCCTTAAGGAGCATCGCTGTCGCTGACAGGCTTGGGGCCTGGACTGCTACCGTAGCGTCGTCGTGGATGCCGAAGGTTGCGTTGAAGGCGTGCTTCGCAACGGCAGTGGTGGCGCCGTTCCACATGTAGACATGCTGAAACCTGCGCTGAAGCAGGAGGTCGACCATTGGGAAGGGTGGTGCGTGTGCGTATGCCTTGGGCTGCACGTCGAAATCGCGGCCTTCTTCGCGCCACTCCGCCAGCGCACGGGATACAGCAGGCACTTGAAGCAACGATTGTACACTCCCCTCTCAAAAAAAAAAAAAAAGCAACGATTGTACACTCCCCTCTCCCAGTAACAGGTACGGCTTCCTAGCTGAAATGTCGGAGTAGGTAACGACATCGTCGGCGGCAAGGCTGGAAAACATACGAACTGCTTCAACTTTGCATTTCCACAGGGTCTGATCACCTTCGCCGAACGACCGCAAGGCACATCGCGTTTCGGAGTCGCCTACGTCCAGATCTGCACGTATTGGAACCGCAGGCGTCCGCACAAGCATGATACCGCCCACCATGGCCACACGAATATCGTATCCCAACCCACCGTCACCACGGGTCTGTTGCATACCTCGGCCTGCGGGCTTGCAGAATCAATGCTCGCATGGGGGATGACGGGGGTTAATCTATACCCATCCCCCTCGCAGCTGGCCCCCTCCCCGAGCCCCCCGACCCTCGTACCGAGCCTCCCTCCCATCCATCCTCTCCTCCTCGCACTCCTCCTCGTGCCTATCTCCTCGTGGGGACGGGTGATGGATTGAGTAGCGGGTCTGCCTGTTTCAAGAATGAACTCGGCGTCCGCCGCACTGCTTATAAACGAATCCCGTCGCTCATTTCTCCCAGTGGTTGCACGAGCAATAAGAAACACTGGAACCAGCGTCATCCTGACGGTGGAAGGGGGTGGAAGAGGTGGAAAGCGGAAGTCCTGGGAGGTAGGTGTTCTCGGGGCGCTCGGACACGGCGCGGAAGTTGTTGTTCACGGGGCGCCTGGCCGCGGGGGAGGAGCAATCGGAGGAGGAGGAGGAGGGACGAGGGAGGGCAGGGAGGGAGGGAGAAAGGGCTGGCCGAGGAGGACGCGCCCAGTGGGACGCGTCCCGTTTGGATCCTCATCCTCCTCCCCCCTCGTTCTCCCCTTCCTCCTCCTCCTCCTCCTCCT
>CAUYUJ010017629.1:170376-229725 GCA_963575745.1 Prorocentrum cordatum | reverse complement strand
TGTCGATTCTTATATTGTGGACAATGCAGAATTATCCCGCGCGCGCGTGCGCTGGTGACCCGGCCTCCATCGGCCTCCTAAAAAAAGCTCCAGAAAAATTCAGATTTAGTTTCGGGAACAACATGTAGACTTTTATATTGTGGACAATGCAGAACTCTCCAGCGCGCGCGAACGCCGGTGACCCGGCCTCCGTCGGCCTCTTGAAGGCACCAAAAAGTTCAGATTCAGGGAATAATGTCGACTTTATATTGTGGACAATGCAGAATTCCCCACGCGCGCGCGCGGGTGACCTGGCCTCCGTCGGCCTCCTCAACCAGCCAACCTGCCTACCAGCCGGCGCACCAGCCAACCAACACACTGGACTCAACCATGCAACCAACCGGCGCACGCGGAGCCTTACGTGTACATACTTGTAGATAGGCGAAGATTATCGCGCCCCGCGATGCGCGGTTAACTTCACGCCCCTGCGCCGCCGCCCTGGACAAGGGTGTGCTCTCCTGCCCAGGCCGCGACGCGCGAGGCGCGATAATCCTTCGCGCCCCCAGGGGTGACCAAGTGCAAAGGCCTTGGGCGGCCACGTGTTTCAGAAATATGAAAACCTACGGATGCAAAGCACAAGATGAGTATGCAGGCGCACAGTGAAGTCTTGACCTAAGGTGTGACGTAAGGAACTAATGCCCCCACCTCGGCATGCGGATACATGTAGGGGCGACAGCTCCAGCGCGCGCCCCGCAAGGAACGGGGGGGCCCGAGATTGGAGCTGGACCATAACGCAGCCACCGTTCAATTATGTCGAGCCAGTGAGCTCCGAACCGCGCGGCCGAAGGAACGGGGGGGGGCTCTTGCGAGGAACTGGACCTCAATGCCCCATGCCTTGGCACGCGGATACATGTAGGGGCGACAGCTCCAGCGCGCGCCCCGCAAGGAACGGGGGGGCCCGAGAATTGGAGCTGGACCACAACGCAGCCACCGTTCAATTATGTCGAGCCAGTGAGCTCCGAACCGCGTGGCCGAAGGAACGGGGGGGGCTCTTGCGAGGAACTGGACCTCAATGCCCCGCGCCCTGGCGCGCGGAACGGGCGAAAGCTCCAGCGCGCGCCCCGCAAAGAACGGGAAGGCCCCGGAGAGGCGCAGGGCTTATACGCGACCGCCGTCGCATTACGTCGAGCAAGCGCAAGGAACCGAGCCCCCCGTGGAGCCCCGTTCCTTAGACCGTCCGCCCCGATCGACAAAACGAACCCGCGCGTCCAAAATCGCAAGGAACACCGGGGGGGCTCGCCGCCAAAAAGGCAGCGGAACGCATGCAAACCTAAGGAAC
Source organism: Prorocentrum cordatum (assembly GCA_963575745.1). NCBI lineage: Eukaryota > Dinophyceae > Prorocentrales > Prorocentraceae > Prorocentrum > Prorocentrum cordatum. The sequence continues at coordinate 228,407 of CAUYUJ010017629.1, read as the reverse complement.
GTACCGAGCCCCTTTTGAAAAGTAAGTGTTCCTTACTCAAGGCGCTTCACCGTGCGCGCCTCCGTCGGCCTCCCAGGAAAGCTTCACATAAAAAGTTCAATTCAGTTTTTGGATTTACAAGGCGATCTTCGTATTGTGGGCAATCCAGAACTTCCTGCACGCGCCCGCGCCGCGGCGCGCGCGCGTGTGAGTTCTGTATTGTCCACAATAAGAAGATCGCCCTGTAAATCCAAAAACTGAATTGGACTTTTCTGTGAAGCTGTAAGGAAAGCTGCATGTGTCACACAATGCCATGCATGCAACTACGCGCCTCCGTCGGCCCCCTTACTACTTCACGGAAAAAAATCAATTCAGTCTTTGGCTTTACAAGGCGATCTGCTTATGGGGGCAATCCAGAACTCACCCCGCGCGCGCGCGGGGAAACCAAATGTAAAACTGAATTCTCTGGCCCCAAGGACTCGCCGTACAATGGGCAAATGCGTTGGAACCGCAGCGCGCACCGCAAAGTTGCGCGCGCGTTGGACAATGAGCGGGGAACCATATTGCGCAGCTCAAGGTCGCGCGCGCGCGCCCTTGCGCTGCGCACTGTGGTTTTCTACGCTATGCAACGATGTCAGCATGAAAATCAATAGGGGCAACCCTAAGTAAAAATTTAGTTCTCTGAATCCAGGAGATGGCCACACGATTAGCAAATGCGTGGAAAACCACAGTGCGCAGCGCAAGGTCGCGCGCGCGCGACCTTGCGCAGCGCGCGATGGCTTCCCACGCATGCGAACTCGAAGTCCAAATCGGGAATGCATCATGTAAACATTATTTCTCTGGCCCCAACAGATGGCCATGCAGTTGATAATTGCGCAGCGCAAGGTCGCGCGCGCGACGTTTCGGTGCGCACAACGGTTTCTTCCCATAGATGTGTGAACGATGTGAGCGCGAAAACCAAACGATGCGCAATTTAATTCTCGTCCCAACAGATGACCATACAAGCGGAAACCATAGTGCGCAGCGCAAAATCGCGCGCGCGCTGCGCACTTTGGTTTCCGCGCGTTCGTCGTCGGTGTGAACGCGAAAACCCCATGGGAAAACCCGATTGGAAATGTAGTTCTCTGGCCCCAATGGATGGCCAGACACTTAACAAATGCGCGGCGCCCAGTGGTTTTCCACGAACTGTTAAGTGCATGGCCATCAGCGCACTATGGCTTTCCTGCGCCGGCTGCCGCGGTTTGCTGTGACCATCGGACGACCAATAATGGGCCATGGGTGCAAATGCGAACAGGATTTCGCCCAAACGGCTAATCACGGGACAAGAATCCACGGGGGGCGGGCCAGGGGCATCGGGGTCTTGTTTTCGTCCCAAGGAAATCGGGGGGGCGGGGGGGGGGGCGCCATTTGAGTTTCCAGGCCACAACATGGCGGCCCTTTCTAATGTGGGTAGTCCAGAAGTCACATCTCGCGCGCGCGGGCGCGTTGTACGCTAAGCCACGCGACCGACATGCTACAAGCCCATGTTAACTCGGAATACAATCAGCCACCGTTAATGGGCCAATTAGATTTTCCATGCCAACATGGTGGCCGTTGTACGGTGGAAAATACAGAGTTCACAGCTAGCGCGCGCGTGGGCGACGTGCACGCTGAGCCACCTGGCCGATACGCGACTACCCCCATGTTAACTCGGAATTTCAATCGGTTGCTGCGGAGGGGCCACTTGAGCTTCCATGCCAACATAAAAAGGACCCGATATTGCGGGTAGTACGGATTTCAGAGCTCGCACGCGCCGGGGGGGGGCGTTCGCGCGCGGGCGCGTCGTACGTTCAGCCACATGCTACAAGCCCATGTGAACTCGGAACTCCAATCGGTCACCGCTCAGGGGCCGCATGAGTTTCCAGGAGACAGCGGCCTTTCTATTGTGGGTAGTGCAGGATGCACAGCCCGCGCGCGCGTGCGCGCGTTGTGCGCTGAAGCCACTTGGCCGACACGCAACAACCCCATGTTAACTTGGAAATCCATTCGGCCACCGCCACGGGGCCGCTTGAATTGCCAGGCCAGCACGGCGGTCCTCTGTCGTGGATGATACAGAGTTCACAGCTCGCGCCCGCGCGCGCGGGCGCGTTGTACGCTGAGCTACATGGCCAACATGGCACAACCACATGCTAACTAGGATATTCAATCTTCTACCGCAACGGGCAACTTTTAGTTTCCAAGCAAACATAGCGGCCCTTCTGGTGTGGATAGTTCGTAAGTCACTGCTCGCGCGCGCGCTGGGCGTCCTTTACGCTGAGCCACTTGTGCGACATGCTACAAACCCATGTTAAATTGAAAATCCAGTCGGCCATCGCTAGAGAGCCACTTGCGTTTCCAAGCCAATACGGCGGCCCTTCTGTTGTGAGCGATACAGAGGTCACAACTCGCGCCCGCGCGTGCGCGCGGGTGCGTTGTACGCTGAGCAACTTGGCCGACATGCGGCAACCCTAGGTAAACTGGGAAAACCAATCAGCCACCGCTAAGGGGCCACTATGGCTTCCAGGCCAACATGACGGCCACTCTATTGCGTGCAATAAAGAATTTACAGCTTAATCGGCACGCTGCAAACTCATGGTTACTCGGAAATCGAATCAGCCAACGATAGGGTTGCACTTCAGTTTCCAGGCAATCGTGGCGGCCCTCTTATTATGGGTAACCAAGTGATCCAGAAGTCGCAACTCGCGCGCGCGCGGGTGGGCGCGTTGTGCGCTGAGCCACTTGGCCGACGTGCAACAAACCAGTGCTAACCTGGAAATCAATCCGGGTTTCCAAGCCAACACGGCGGCCCTTCTACTTTGGATCAGGGTTCGCAGCTCGCGCCCGCGCGCGCGGGCGCGTTGCGCGCTGAGCCACTTGGCTGACATGCTGGAAGCCACCGCAAAGGGGCTACTTGAGCGTGCAGGCCAACATGGCGGCCCTTCTACTGCGGGTAATACGAAAATTCACAACTCGCGCGCGCGCGGGCGCGCGCGCGAGGCGCCTTGCACGCTGGGCAACTTGGCCGACATGCTACAAATCCATGTTAAACATGGAAAATATCATCGGCCACCGCTAAGGGGCCACTTGAGTTCTCAGGCCAACGTGGCGGCATTTGCATTGCGGAGAATACAGGGTTCACAGCTCGCGCCTGCGCGCGCAGGCGCGGGCGCTCTGTACGCTGCACAACTTAACCGGCATGCTACGACCTTTTGCTAACTTGGAAGTCCGTCGGTTACTGCTAAGGGGCCACTTAAGTTTCTAAGCAAACATGGCGGCCATTCTATTGTTGGTGATACAGAATTCACAGCTCGCGCGCGCGAGCGCAAGCGGGCGCGCGCGCGCGCGTGGGCCCGTTGTACGCTGAACCATTTAACCAAAACGCTACAAACTCGAGCTATCTCGGATATTCAATCGGTCACCGCTAATGGGCCGCTTGATTTCCCAGGCCAGCATGGCGGCCCTGCTATTGCGGGTAGAACTCACAGCTCGCGCGCGCGCGCGTGGGCGCGCTGTGCGCTGAGACACTTGGCCGACATGCTAGAAGCCCATGTTAAATTGGAAAAAGAAATCGGCCACCACTAAGGGGCTGCTTGAACTCCCAAGCCACCATGGCGGCCCTTCTGTTCTGGATAACGCAGAGCGGCGGCTCGCTCCCGCGCGCGCGGGCGACTTGTGCGCTGAGCCACTTGGCCGACATGCTACATCCCCATGTCAATTTGACAATCCAGTCGGTCACCGCTGGGGGGCCACTTTAGTTTCCAGGACAGCACGACTGCCCTTCTTTTGTGGATAACACAGAATTCACAGCTCGCGCCCGCGCGCGCGCGTGGGCGCGTTGCGCGCTGAGCCACTTCACCGACGCGCTACAAACCCATGGTAAATCGGAAATCCAATCGGTCTCCGCTAGGGGACCACTTGAGCGCCCATGCCAACATTGCGGCACTTCTATTATAAATGATACAGAATTCACAGCTCGCGCCGGCGCGCGCGCGCGGGCGCGTTGCGCGCTGAGCCACTTGGCTGGCGCGCTGCAGCCCCGCGCTACCTGGAACGCCCATTCGGTCACCGCCCAAGAACCCCTTCGTTTCCAGGCCCCTTCGTTGCCAGACCGCTGAGAACAATGCAGAATCACACCTCGCGCGCACGCGCGCGTGCGCGTTGTACGCTCGTCCTCCTCCTCCTCCTCCTCCTCCTCCTCCTCCTCCTCCTCCTCCTCCTCTTCCTCGCCCAATCCTCCTCCTCTTCCTCCTCCTTTCCTCCTCCTCCTCCTCCTCATCCCCCTCCTCCTTCTCCTCCTCCTCCTCCTCTTCCTCCTCCTCCCCCCCAAAGCTTGCGCAGTCAATGTCATCATACTTCTGCTCGCCCCTTTCCTGCTACTCCCGTCGCTCCCCCCTTCTTCCTTTTAGTCCTCGTCCTCCTCGTGTTCCTCCCCCCGCCTCCCCCTCCCCCGCCTCCTCATCATTCTTCTGCGCCCTGCCTGTTTCGGCAAGGGCCGCGAATGTGCATTCACTCCCGGGCGTGCCCAGGCTGACCCACGAAATTCAGTTTGACGGCTTCCCCATCAATTTCTCTTCGTTACACGGAATGTTCCCGCACTTCCCTGATCAAGACATTTCGCCTGGGTACTATTGCTGGGTGGACCGTGATGGATACGAACAGTAACGAAACCAACTACGCGATCAACCGCGAATGAAACTACACACGGAACTCCCCACAAACATGTTTCGCACGTGGCGTTCATCGTGCAACAACACTTCCAGAAGGGCGAAAGAGGCGAAGTCTTCCCACAATAAAATCACGATTTCTGAATTCAAGCACACACAGCCCTTCAGGGCAAAAACAACAACAAACCAGAATTCTGGATTTTCCAAACCATGCCTTCGGACAAAAACGTAATTTTGAATATTACATTTTAGTTGTGCCCCCCGGCCTGGCTGTTAGCGTTTTGGGGTGGGCCCCCCTTCCTGTAGACGGCCCCCTCACTAACTGGTGCGGGACGAAGCGTCGCCGAGGACCCTCGGACGGGTCCAGGAACCGATTATTGCACTGATCTCTGCGGGAGGGATAGGACATGTCCACCGCCTGGGGCCTTATCTCCCAAGAACTCGAGGAGGTGGGATGCGTGTAGATATACGCACACACACACACAAAATATTGCCCTTTTTCTGAGCACCGCACTAGAGATCCAGATCTATGCACACCGTTGCCCAGGGACGACGACGCCAACGTCTGGAACACTGCAGCGCGGGGCCCTGAGAACATCTGGACCCCCTCCCCACGGCCAGCTGCTCACCACGCGTCGACTCTCTTGACGCTCCCCTGGGGCCTGGCGAGGGCCCACGGCCGCCGAGAATGGAGAAAATCCTCTTTCTCCGTTCCTCCTCGTCCTCCTCGTCCTCCCCCATCCTCCTCCCCCTCCTCCTCTTCCCTCTCCTCCTCCTCCTCCTCCTCCTCCTCCTCCTCCTCCTCCTCCTCCACTTCCTCCTCCTCCTCCTCCTCCTCCTCCTCCTCCTCCAAATCCATGGCGGGGATGTAACAAAATGTACCGGTACCGCTGATCCCCAGACTTCTCCCGGTCCGCGCTCTGACCAGAACCTCAAGGGGGAATCGGGCCATGCCGACGAGGGCGCCCCCGGACGAGCAGCGGTAACGTCATGCTGTCTTCCATGAGGTTCGACGGCGTGAAAACAATGAAACAGCATAGGAAATCAAGACTGGAGCCCTGTAGAACTTAGACCCGATCTTCCTGCGGCATCGTTCGAGCCAGGTCGATGTGTGAGGGTCCCGGAGTCTGAGACCTGACGAAAACTCTCGGCTCGGATTGAGACGCCAAGATCTCTGCCGATACCGCTACTTCCCAGACCTCTCCCGGGGTGCGTTCTGACCAGAGTTTCGATGCGAATCTAGCAATGGCGACGAGGGCCTCCCAGGAGGCCCGAAAAGATGAAAAAAGATAGAAGTACGGGTACCTTTTCCTCCTCTGAATCTCAGGGTTGGAGGTCTGGGTGTGAGACCCGTCCTCGGATTTGTGGCGGCGGCGGCGGCGGCGCGGCGGCGGTGGCGGCCTCCAGCAGCGCACGGAGGCACGCGGCGGACTCGCCCTCCTCGGCCGCGTATGCGCTGGCGCTGCGCGTCGCTCGCACGGCCGCCTCGGGAAAGGACGCCTCCTCCTCCCCCTCCTCCTCCTCCTCCTTATCCTTGCTGCTGCTGCTGCTGCTGCTCCTCCTCCTCCTCCTTCTCCTCCTCCTCCTTCTCCTCGTTGCTCCACCTCCTCCTCCTCCTCCTCCACCTCCTCCTCCTCCTCCACCTCCTCCCCCTTTTCCTCCTCCTCCTCCTCCTCCTCCCTCCTCGCTGCTCCTCCTTCTCCTCCTTCTCCTCCTCCTCCTCCTCCTTGCTGCTCCTCCTTCTCCTCCCTTTTCCTCGCTCCTCCTCGCTCCTCTCCTCGCTCCTCCTCCTCCTCCTCCTCCTCCTCCTCCTCCTCCTCCTCCTCCTCCTTCTCCTCCTCCTCCTTCCTCCTCCTCCTCCTCCTCCTCCCTCCTCCTCCTCCTCCTCCTCCTCCTCCTCCTCCTCCTCCTCCTCCTCCCAAAGTCGCGGCAAATTTGCGCCGTGACGACTTTGACGGCGGGGCATCTCAGAAGCCCTCGTCGAGCCTTCTGAGAAGCTGCCTGCGTCTTCGGGGAAGGCTTCGGAAACTTCTCAGAAGTGGCGAGGCCTTCCGAACCTTCCAAGGGAATCCGCCCCTTCTTACCGCACACAAAAGCTCGCCACCGACTCAGGGCAAGTTCGTGCCGTGACGACGTTTAGCGGGCGAAGGTAAAGGATAAAACCGTTACGCCATCGGGGGGAAACACATCATGTGAAACCGCTCTTCGCTGGCCAAGGTTTGCGCGTCGGCTTCTGGCGCTGCATGGACCGTTCAACCTTGAGCGATCGCGGCTCTCCAGTTGTGCAGAGTGTTCGATGTGGGACGACTCTTGGCCACCGGCGGCGTTCAATCGCCGCCGCGCGAACCTGCTATATGCACACGACGTCGACGACGAAAACGACGAGCCGGAATACGACTGTGCTTCTGGTGCTTCTGCCTCTGGATGCCTGAGGACGTGGGGCCATGCTGGACTTGGTGAAAGGGGTTCCAAGAGGATCTTCAGCGGAATCCACCTTCAGATTCCCAGACATGATCCGATACGAGGTTCTCCATCAACGGCCCCAAGCCTCCAGACCCCTTCCAAGGAGGAAGTGGTGTGGCCCCAGGGGCCCAACCACGCACCCTGGAGGCGTAAAAACCAAGGGCAAACCAGTGTGTCGTCAAAGATCTGGATCTGGGCGGTGCTGACGCAACAATAGCATCATTCTTGCAGGTCGCAGGCCAGAATAATAAAAGCCGGCCCCAAGGTAGAGGTTCAATCCCCGAGAGAATACGCCATGCAAGAGCTGCGCGTCGGCTGAAAGTTACGGAACCCATATTCTAGCAGAAGCATACCGCACATCAACAGAATGTTCGAAGGCTCACGCGGAGCTTTGGGATCAGCGCTAGACCGCATCTCTGGCGCGCGGAGCGCGCCGCCAGGGTGGCCCAGCGCAGATCCACGATATCCGAGGCGACCACACCTAAAGTCGGGAAGACGTAAGACTCGGGCACGGTGGACCCGGGTTGGCCTAATCCAGGACGCGCTCGTCAAAAAACGTCGGCAAACCCGAGTTCTGGCTTACTCGAGCTGCCCCGGTCTTCGAGAATACCATCCGACGCCCGCCCAGATGTCAGGTGCTCATGCTGGGGAACTTCCTGGCGCCGCTCGCTCCATTCGTGCGTTGCAGCTGCGTCGGAGGTCCATCGACTTGGGTCGAACTTGAGTCGAATCAGAATCAAACCTTCTGCTGTTCCCATCGTACTTACGGACCACATCCCAGAAATAAGTTCGAACACCCAGGAACAGATAGAAACAATGTCGAACGAGTATCGCCTCCCAGACACGGGAACACCCTCCAGTTTCGGTACTTTCTTGGTGCTCGAAATTCTTTCTGGCGGTCAAGGCTAAAGTAGGTTGGAACATCAGAAGTCAAACTATTGGTGAAGCCGAACGGTCAGAATACCGCGACTCCCTGGACCATCTCCTGGTGTGTTCTGACTACGATTTCATGGCGCATCTCGTCATGGCGACGAGGGCCTCCCAGTAGGTCCACAAAGGCGAACACTAGGCAAGGGTAGCGGTATCGATACCCGTTCCTCCTCTGACGTGAGTCGTGGAACAAATACTGACATAAGCATAAACTTTCGGATGTCCCCGCGGATTTCTTGGATCGGCGCTAGAGGCGCCGCCAGGGGGCCCCTGCGCCGATCCAAGAAATTCGCGCGGAGCTCCGAAAGTTTGTGCCACCTGCTGATCGGACGACGGTGGACTGTCAGGGCGAATGTGAGGAGTCAAGAGGTGGCATCCAAACCTCACCCCGAAGATGTAGGAGCATGGAAAAGCGACACCGACACTACCAGCCCCACCGGCGGGAGGAGCCAGGGAGGGGTCCCCCTGGTGGTGTGCTGCCCCCCGCTGGCTCGAGACATCCCCTATCCCCAGCTCGGGGAGGCATCGTGTGACTCCTCGCTGGAGGTGGCCCCCTGGAGGCTTTAGCGTCGCTTCTCCGTCACGCCAAAATGTGAGAGCTTCGCGGCGCCCGAGCCTCGAAGGACGCCCGGAGCCTCGCGGACTCCCCGCGGAGCTGGCGCACCTTGGGGACCCACAGGCCCAGGTCAACCCAAACTTAGGTCAACCGGGCATTGCAGGATCCTGCACGATCCTGCAGGGACCCGCGCCCGAACTAGAAGAAGAACAAAACGCCATGCACATAATTAAACTTGTGGCGTTCCGCACGGATTTCCTGACTCTGCACTGGACCTCCGGGCGGCGCAGGAGGCACCGCCGGGGGGCCCCAGCGCAGATACAAGAAATCCGCGCGGAACGCCAAGTGTTTATGTTTATCTATACCGTTTCTCTTCTCCGACTAGCGACTAGCACGGGTCGGCGCAGCCCTGGCTCTGCAAGATCCTGCAAGATCCGGAGCCCTGGCTGACACCCGTTTGCGTCGACCCCCATTTCAAGTCGGGGACGCGCAAACATGGATCTGGGGAGGTGCCCTCCCCACAATGCGGCTGGTGCCGCCTCGTTCGGCGGCGGACATACGCGATTTCCCATGGAAACGAGATCCGTCGCTAATCCACGCCCCCTTTGATCCATGTTTGCGATCGCCGGATCAAGGCTCCCGAGCGCCATCTCCTCCGCGCTGGCAAGCTGCGCCCCCTGCCGCGAGAGCTCCGCCTGCATCCACTGCCTGTGGCCGTCGGTCCTCTCGGTCTCCTGCGCGCACGCACGACCACTCGGACCCCGAGATCGGTGGGTTGCAACTTTCGCACACCTGGGTTTGGTTTTGGTTTAGGGTTTAAGGTTTACGGTTTAAGGCTTCTCGCCTGGTTCTGTAAGCGGGGCGCCTGGGTGGGGAAGTGAAAAGGGGGAGGCCCTCTCAGAGGACTCGGACGCCCCCCCGGCCCTCTGCCAAGTTCCCGCTGCCTTCCCCGAAGACACACCAAAATCTTTCAGAAGGCCAGAAGGCTGATGGGAAGCCCCGCCGCCTTCTGAGAAGGACGTATCCTTCTCACTTCCACCACCCTCTCGCCGCCGACATTCAGACCATGAGGTCCAGGGTGCACATCTTTTGAACACCGGGCATTTTCGCTGGGTGTTGGGCCCCGAACTTTCATCGCGGGTCGGTCCGGCTTGACGATAAATGCTGAAGGACTGGCACGGGCCCAGGAAATGTCCTGAACGCGCCAGCAATCGTGAGAGCACCGGAGCCACCTCAGCACTGGTTGTGGTCGGCGTGGCATCCCAGGACGGCCACATCGACCACGCCCACAATCAAAGTGTTCACATCGAGGTCGGTGGGCTCTTCGCCAAATGGATCCCCCGAGTCATCCTCTCAATTCTGGTTGCGGGTCGCTGCTGCGCTCGGAATCGGGGGGGGGCGAAGCCTGGGGTCGGTGGCGCGCTCGAGCGTCACCCAGCGCCGGACGACGCCCGCGCGCGCTGCCATTCAGGGGGTGGGTCCTCCCCGATGAGTTCCCGGTGGCGGCGCCGCCTTGCCAGTCCAGAGAACTCCCAGGCCTCCTGGCGTCGCGCATGCAACGGCGAACCTCGGCTGGTTTGGGGCCCTGGGGGCACTCGCCAGGCCCTGGGTGTCTGGGGCCCTGGGTCGTGTCATGTCGCACTCTGTGAACACGCTGGGTGGATTTTTTCCCGAAAGGCCTTCTGCTATCTACGCAGGCCTGAGTGGGCCAGTGGGCGGCGCTAGCGCCGTTTCAGCCTCCCGAAAGGCATCCTGGCACTTGCCACGTGCGTTCGCCCACGCGGGCGCGAGGCAGGACAAGAGTGTGACCCTGCAGCGCTGCTGCGTCGGCGCGCGGCTCGCAGCTGGATGCCAGCGAGTGCCGCGCAACTACATGCAGATCGCTAGCGGGTTTGCCAGTTCCTGAGGGATAAAAAAAGAAAGAAGAACACATAAAGAAACACAAAAAAACGACACCACCCTGGGTTACAAGCGCGTGGTTTGCAGGAACCCCCAAAGCAAAGAGAGCCGCCAGGACGCCGCACATCACGCAGGATTTACCCTGTCAGCCCCCGGGATATTCAGCGCACAGCGCGGGTAGGGGCATATATTTTGCCCTTGAAGTTTAGCCGAAACGAGCAAAGGCGGAGAAGCAGGCGGGCTCGGGGCAACCTTGGCGCCGCCGACAGAGCGAGGGAAGAAGCAGTCGATGCCTCCTCCAACGCGCCTCGAGGAGCAACGCGCCACGTCGGCTGCCCCGAGGTCTTCAGTCCCTGGAGCTGGAGGCTCTAGGTCGGCACTCGCGAGGAGAAGGGCTCGTATCCGAGCCCCGCGGACGCGATGCCCTCGGCCTCGGGCGCTGCGGACGCCCTTGCCCTTGCCTCTTCGCAGGCGTCGCAAATATTACTCTTGCCCGCGCCCCCGATTTCGACGCGGCTTGGTCGGCCCCGGTCTCCGTCGGGGCCCGCGCCTTCGCGGGGCGCGCCGCGTTGACGGACCAGTCGCGCTCGGTGGGCGCGCGCGCAGGAAGTTCGCCGCGGAAGCAGAGACCGCGACCTTCTTAGCTTTGTCGGCCTGGAACTCCTTCATGAACTCGGAGGGTTGCTCGAACTCCGCCATATGGCGATTCTTCATCGGCTCCTCCACCCGCTCGGATTCGGGGCCGTTCTTGGTGGTCCCCGTGCGGAACCGAGCGTTATCTACAGTCGCTGCGTCCTTGTCGACGAACTCGAACTGACGCATCTCGATCTTGTTATCGCAGTGGCCGCTGATGCCGACGAAGGCGGTGTCCTGCACGCCGCGGGCGCGACGCCGCCGCCCCCATCAGCTGCCGCTTGGCCTCGTCCCCGCACTGGGGCAGCGCCTCCGCGCCCCCCCCCGAAGAGGCCGTGCCCCGCGACGTTCCGGAGCGCCGCCGCCCCGCCGTCGATCTCAGTCGGCGGGTCACGGACCGCCGCCTCGACCCTCGCCCGCAGGACGAGCCCGACGACCTCTCGACCCGCGCCTGGATTTCGTGATCGACCTCCTTGTCCTCGAGCTGCAGGTTGACGCCGCCAGCCTGGGCCGCTCGCCAGAAGGCCACCGCTCTGGCCGCCACCGCTTCGCGAGAGCCGCCGGCGCGCACAGCAGCACCGAGGAGAGCCTCCACCATCGCGTCGGCCATGACCGCAGCCAGCTTGAACCAGGGGTTGGGGGAGCAGGCTGGTTGAGCCAAAATGGCTACGGGGGAACACGCTGGGTGGAGACCATGAAAAGTTCACTTGACACCGTGCGCGGAAGAGCCAAAGCTCGGGGCCTCAGATCTAGAAGCCGATCAGCTGGATTGAACAAAGGCTGGGGGAACGAAAAGGAAACTGTCGGAAGTCCGTGCGTATGTATCTGTTGGGTCCGCGACGAGGGCGTCACCAAGCCTACCCACTAGATCCGCGCAGGCCCTTGTCAGTTCATGTTTGCGCGGGCTATTGTTCTGCTATGCCAATGCCTTAGGACATGGTTCTCAGGTTTGGCCCTCCAGCGAAGGGCTGTTGTGCCACAGCGCGGGTCTCAGGCGGCCGTTGGGGACGACTCGGGCACCCCTGGAGCGCTCTCGACGAAGCGCAGCTGCTGAAAAGCAACCCAGGCAGAGAAAATCCCCAAGGGCCATGAACAAACAAAAAACCTTCGACTTGGAACACGCGTACAGGAGCCATCTTGGACAACGGCATGCACAGAAACTTTCAGGGCTCCGCGCGGATTTCTCGGATCCCAGCTCGAGTCCCCTCCCTGGCGCGCCGAGCGCGCCAGGGGCGGCGCCGCAGGCGGCGATTAGGCGCGGATCCGAAAATCCCGCGTGGAGCTGCGAAGGATTTCAGTGGCAACTCATGGGATCCTCCCATACCATTTTGTCGGCTCTTGCAAATCGAGGCTGCTCGACACCAACCGGCGCTACATCGACCCTAGCCGGCACCACATCGGCGCGACCTCATCGGTTCCCTGACTTGAGAGGGTACACGAGGCTCCCACGATCTGTTACCGAAAAAGTTGGTGCTTCTGCAATTGTTTCGGGGATGGACAGACCCCCCTTTAGCAAAACGTGGTTTAGTGAAAACGACCTGAGGCCCAAACCTGGCGGGCGCAAGCCTGGAAAATGACGGCCACGGCGCCCTCTCGAGAACCGAAAACGGACAATTCACTAATCGACGTGTCACTGTTGGGGGTTCTGTCCAGCCCCGATTGCTCTGCCTTGGCGCTGCCGCTCTCCTGCTCGAGCTGCTCGTACCGGCGGCCCCACACCGACTCGCGCCGCCTGACGTCCGCGTGCTGCCGCTCCGACTCGGCCACCTGGGCCCGCAGCCGCTGCACCTCCTGGCAGCTCTCCGCGTGGTGCTCCCGCAGCCCCGCGAGCTCGCGCTCCTGGGGGAGGGAAGACCATAGTGGGCCACATGCGAACCCTACCCCTACCCCCCACGATTTCTGAGGGGGAGGGTGGGGTTCACTTCGCTCGGGAGCTCCCGAGCGAAGTGAACCCCACCCTCCCCTCAGAAATCGTGGGGGGTAGGGGTAGGGTTCGCATGTGGCCCCCTAAACCAGACTCGAGACGGAGGCAGGGGAATGAATATGAAGACAACACCGGATGAAGGTACATACAACGGGAATCTGGGAGAACTGGCGGGTCTGGGAGATGCATCGGGCGGCACCGCCGCTCGGACGTGCTCGAGAACGCTCCGGAGCTCTGTCTGGAAGGCTCTTGGACGACTCTCCTCATCCTGGGCCTGGCTGACAGACCCCCTTGCGTCGTGAACATCCGCCGACGTGCCTCTTGGCACGTTGAGGCGTGACAGAATGCGGAACGTTGCCTGACAAGGCCTCTGTATTCCAATACGGGGCTCCACCTCTACTCGCGCAATTCTGTGTGCATCGCCCCCCCTGCCGAGGCCACGAGCCCTTTCGAACAAAATATGGATCCGCGCTTCCGAGGCCTCGATGCCTTGTCGAAAAGCTTACAAGACGGCCCATGCAAGCAACCAAGGACACCAAGATGGCCCAAGTTGCATCGAAGACAGCACACCGTGGCCCCAAGGCGGCCGAATATGGCCTCAAGACGATCGAAGATGCCTCAAAGAGGGCTCAAAAGGGTCACAAGAGGACCTCCAACAGGGTCCGTAGAAACCAACACCATTGCGTCCCAAATTGTGTTTGAATTACGTTGTTCAGTCTTCCGTCAGCTCAAGACGGCCCGAGAAGCTCCACGATGGCCCCAGAACGGCCCAAGAAGCCCCCGGAAGGGCCCCAATATGGCCGAAGAGGACCCCGCGATGGCCCAGGAAGCACGACCCAGTACGGCCTCAGAAAGCCCTTCGACAATGCCAGAACATCCCCACAACGGCTCCTAGACTCCGCCGTACGGCCAAGAGGACCCCAAGACGGCTGAAGAGCCTCAAGACGGCGTAAGAAGGCCCCCAGACGGCGCTCGAACCCGAACGCTCCCCGTTAGCCGAAATATGATCCACAGTTTTCTGGCGGTCCTGGGGCGCGGGGGGGACTCTGGCAACCTGAAAACGAAGAAACACCATCAGGACACGCTCCCCCTTCGTAAATATCCGGCGCCTCGATTTGTGCGGTGCGTGGGCCCTCAAAGCTCACGACGACTTCCTGGTGTCCAGCTTTCCGCCGAGAGCGTGTTTCCTGACGGTCCTGGGGCCCGAAACAGGCCACCAGGCGCCAACAATCAGTTTGTCCTGAAGTCTGACGCGGCGAACAAGGCGCGCGAATGGCCCTGAAGACCCGAGCCCCGAATATATATATATATATATATATATATATATATATATATATACAGCACAAATAAATAAGACAATCAACGCAAGCAGAAATACATAAACAGATACATATAGGAATACATGCATAAATACATGACTGCATACATACTTACATATGTTCTTACACGTATAGAGTAGCACTGACAATAATAATAATAATGATGTAATAATAATATATAAAATGATTTAAAAAAGAAGAAGAATAATACACATATAGGAGTATTAACTAATAATACTACTGATAATACTAATCATACTAATAATGCAAATAAAAAACAATACTAGTAATACTGATAATAATGATAATGATAACAACAACAACAATACTAATACTACTAATAATAGTACTAATAATAAGAATAATAATGAGAAAACTGATACGAATAACAATAAAAATGATAAGTATTCTTATAATTCTGATAATAATAATAATACTACTACTAATAATAATGATGGACTTTTGGCGCTCCGCGCAGATTTCTTGGATCTGCTCTGGGCCCCCCTCCCGGGTGCGCGGGGCGCGTTGGGAGCGGCGCCGGAGGCGCCGCCGGGGGGGGGGCCCAGCGCGGATCCAAGATCCGCGCACAGCGCCAAAAGTTTATGTTCTCATGGCGTTGTATGAATACATGTATAAATACATAAAAAGGACATATATAATTATTGATGTATATATATATATATACACATATACAACTTTCTCTCTCTCTCTCTCTCTATATATATATGTGGAAAAAAGGGGGTAACAAACAAACAAGCAAAAAAAGACATGCGAACCCTACCCCTCCCCCTACGATTTCTATGAGGGAGGTCGGGGTAGGGTTCGCATGTGGTCCCCGATTTTCTTCTTTGATAACCCTCCGAGGTCTCGCCAGGCCGTCCGCGGCGACGACGAGACTTCCCCCCCCCCCCCTGGTGGGCTCCAGCACGCTGGCGCGGCGCCTCTGCGCGTCCGCCTCCGCGGCCGCGTCGCTGTGCCCCTCCGCGACCTCCGGGCTCGGAGGAACCAGAAGAGGGGGGTCGCACCAGAGGTCGGAAAAGGGAGGGGTTGGAGGGAGGGGTCGGAGGGAGGTGGGAAGGGGAGGGGCGGGGGCTGGAGGGAGGGGTTGGGTGGGGGTTGGAAAAGAAGGGGGGGGGAGCGCATGGGGGGTTGAAGGGAAGGGGGTTTTGGGGGGCAGAAAGGGTACGGGGGGTGGGGGGAGATTCGGTCTCTTTGGAACCCGAACGACACTTTACAACCGAAATCGGTCATTTTACAACCAGCGAAAAAATCGAACGTCCTGGTTTCTCTTTGAGAACGACCACTTTACAACCAGAACAGCCCACTTTACAACCAGAACGACCACTGTACAAACCGAGCGGGGCTCTTTGCAACCAAAACGGCCACTTCATAATTAGCCTTCCAGAAACGCGCGCGCGCGCTTTGCAGGGGCTTCTGAAGCTTCTGAGAAGCTGAACGCTCTGCAAAAGAGGCATCTGAGCTCCGGAGTGGTTCGCAAAGGCTTCTGAGCGCCCGAGCGCTTTGCAGAGGCATCCGAGCGCCTGAACACTTTTTTGTCTCCTGAGCGCCTGAGCGTTCTGCAAAGGCCTATGAGCGCCTTAGCGCTAGACAAGGCTTCAGCGCGCCTGAGCGCTCTGTAGAGGCCTCTGAACGCCTGGGCGTTTTGCAAAGGCTTCTGAGCGCCTGAGCGCTTTGCAAAGGCTTCTGGGCGCCTGGGTGCTTTGCAGAAGCAGGCTTCTAAGCGCTTGAGCTCTCTGCAAGGGCTTATGAGCGCTTGGGCGCTTTGCAGAGACTTTTGAGCGGCTGGGCGCATTGCAGCCTCTGCAAAACGAGAACAAAAAACTGCTTGCGATGCCAACAACGTACACATTGAAATCAGCAGGCGTCGGCTAGAACTAAACCAACAAACTCTTGGGCACGTTCCGCCCTCAAAGGTACGCATGCTTCCGCAATTGCGCGAGCATGCGGAGTCTCAGTTGCCAGACGATGGGGCGCGAGGGCAAACATGGCCGATGATGCAAAATAAGCAATTTGAAACCCACACGCGTTGGCTAAAAATTGCAAGCGATGCCTTGGCCACATTTCTGCCCACCTGGGTACGCATGCTTCCGCGAATAAGAAAGCATGCGGCTTTGCGATTGCCAGACGATGAAGCGCGAGGACGAAAGTTGTCTGCGAGGCCAACAACAATGTATTGGCATCCACACGTAGTGATTCGAATGTTACCATCGAGTTCTTGGCCACATTGCCGCCTGTTTGGGCACGCATGTTCGCAACTGCGAAAACATACGGTTTTCGTGATTGTCAGACGATGACGCGCGAGGACAAGCATGGTCCATGGCAAAAAAAACGCAAGTTGAAATCCACACGTAGTGGCTAGAATGTTTCGAATGCTACCATCGATGTCGTGTCCACATGTCCGCCCTCCTGGGTACGCATGCGACAGCAAATCCAAAACCACACGGCTTTGCAATTGCCAAGCTTGAGTTGTCTGCGAAGCCAAACACGCAACTCGAAATCCACGTCTACCGCCTAGAACTTTACCACCGGCTTCTTGGCACAATGTCCGCCATCCTGGGTACGCATGCTTCCGCAACTGTGAAAACATAGTGTGCGTTGAGATATTGCCATACGATGAAGCGCGATGACAAACATGGTGTCACCATTTGAAATCAACCTGTATTGGCTGGAAACTGACCAATGACTTCTTGGCCACATTTCCGCTTCCCTGGGTGCGCATGCTTCCGCACAAACTAAGCCATATGGTTGCGTCGTTGCCAGACGATGTAAAATATGTCTATGATACAAATTATATGAAATCGGCACGTGCTGGCTGTAATATTACCAACGACTTCTTGGAAAGAGCGTGATCCATCGCCGCTTTACTATGGAAAATTCCCCCCCTCTTCCTCCGGAGCCCGGGGGTCCCCCCCCCACCTCCGAAAATCCCCCCCCCTGCTGGACCCCGCCCCTCCCCCCCGGCGTAACCCCCCCCTACCCCCCCCCCTCCGGAAAACCTGGGGGGTTCACTACTGGCTCGAACCTTCCCCCCCCCCCCTCCGTAAAACCGAGGAGGGTCACTACTCGTTCGAACCCCTCCACCCCGCCCTTTCGAAAACCGGGGGAGGTCAATACCAGCGGTTCGATCCCTTCCCCCCCCCCTTCCTTGAAAACCGGGGGGGGGCACTACCAGTTCGAATCCCCCCCCCCTCCCTCGAAAAGCCCCCACGTCACCGCCACCGCAAACGACTCCCGGGTCCCTACCACCGTCCGCACCACATCCCCCACTGCTGTCCCCAGCACCACTGTCCTCACCACCAGTGTCCCCGCTGTTCCCACCACCGTCCCCGCTGTCCCCACCAGTGCCCCCACCACTGTCGCACTGTCCCCACTATCCCCACCACTGTTCCCACCACGGTTCCACTCTGCCCACTTTCTCCACGGCCCTAACCACTGTCCCACTGTACCCACTGTCCCACTGTCCCCGCCGCTGTCCCACTGAGCTGCCCCACTATTCAATATTCCCTCCAATGTCCCCACTGTTCCCACCACTGTCCCCACTGTACCTCTGTCCCATTATCCCACAGTCCTCGCCACCGCCTTCACCACTGTCCCCACCACCACTGTGCCTTCCACTGTCCCACTGTTTCCACCACATTCGCACTGTCCCCACACCACTGTCCCCACCACCACCGTCCCCACCACTGTCCCACCGTCCCCACTGTTCCCACCATTGTCCCAACTGTCCCCACCAGTCCCCCACCAGTGTCTCAGTGTCCCCACTCTCCTCACCATTGTCCCACCACTGTCCTCACCACCGCCTTCACCACTGTCCCCACCACTACCGTCCCCACCACTGTCCCACTCTCCCCACCACTGTCCCGCTGTCCCCTCACCACTGTCCCCACCACCACCGTCCCCACCACTGTCCGCACCACTGTCCCACTGTCCCCGCACCACTGTCCCACCACCACTGTTCCCACCACTGTCCCAGCATCTCCACCGTTGTCCAACTGTCCCCAGGAGCGGGAATCGTTTGCCGGCGGCCAGGGGGGGGGCTCGAACCAGTAGTGACCCCCCTCGGTTTTAAAGGGGGGGAGCTGTCGAACCGGTACAGTGGGGGCTCGGCCACAAGAAACCTCCGCAAGAAACCCAACCTTGAAATCCGCGATTTGTTCAATGAAACTCCAAATTTGTCGATCGAAAATCATGCATATCTTATTGGGGACCCATCGAAATCCAAGAAACCCAGGGCACCCTGGCAAAATCCAACTGGTTTCTTGGCACGCGCCCCCACTGTAGTGACCCCCCCCTTTTCATGATGGGCTGGGGGGGGTTCGAACCCGTAGTGACCCCCCCCCGGTTTTCGAGGGGGGGCGGCATCGACGCGACGCCAACGGGCGTCGTGGACTCGAGACTTCGGCCTGGAAGAACGAGGCGCACGATTACAAATATCATGAATTTCTGCAACCGGTCGCAGTGTTCTGGGGGGTGCACGGACGCGCAAAACACTGTTTAACTAAGCGTTTGCGGGCGCCGGCATCGAACTCTTGCCCCATCTCCCGCCTCCTCCCAATATCCCTTCGCTGTGGCCCCACCCTCCTCATGCCCCTCCGACTACCCCCAGTCCTCATCAGGCCCCTCGCTCACACTGTCACCCCCCCATGTGCCAATTCACGTCGTTCATCGTCGTCCTCCTCCGCCGGATGAATTCCCCCATCGTCCGCGTGCTTGCCCTCCCCCCATCCTCCACGCCCTGATGCAGATCATGCCCCTCCTTCTGCCCCCCCCGCCTCCCTCGTCCTCGTGATGCTGACACCGATGATACAGTTCCTCCTGGGCCCACTTCGTCCCGTCTCGTCCAATCCCGTTCATTCCCGGCCCCTTGGCCACCCCTCCTATCGAGCCTCTTCATTCCCACAGGCCACCATCCCCACACACCCCCGCGCCTTCGCACTCCCAGACCACGGCCCCCTGCTGGACCAGCCGGGCGACCCGCGGAAACTCTCGCCCAGCGAGCGTTCCAGCGAGCAGCGCGCAACAAATGCACAGTTCGAGACACGAGCTGTGTATTTCGACCGCGTACGACGCCCCCCCTGGACCAGCCGAGCGAGAAACGTGAAAGTTCCCGACCAATCAACACCACCCGCGAGGGGCACACTCCAAATACACAGATGGGAACCAGATCTGTGTACACTGATCACACCTCGATCTGTGTATACAGTGGGCCCGCACACGGAAATACACAGTTGAAGACACAAGCTGTGTACACAGATCACACCTTGATCTGTGTATTTCGAAAATGTGAACGCTCGCCACCTCGAGGGCGCCCCGACTTTGCCAACCCAGAACCGAGGTCGACATGCCCAGCCAGGGGGGAATGCAAATACACACTTCCCCGGCCCCGGGCGCCCCCGAAGGAGCTGCAACTGCACGCTTCCCTGGCCCAAAGAGGCCACGGCGAAACGCGGCACCAAAACGGCCCCCAACGGCCCGAAGACGCCCCAAAAGGCCTCGAAGGACCCCAAAGAAGGCCGCACAGCAATCCGAGAACACGAGAGTGTCACATGTCATGGACCTCCGAATAGTCAAAGCTCCACGCGTCGCTATACAGACCACTGCACTGGCAAGGGGGCGGACCTTGCCGCAGGCACCTATACATTTACAGGTTCGCGATGCGACTGCGCTCGGCGGCCGTGTCGCCCGCGTTCGGGGTGCGCCCCGAACGCTCGCATTGGCAATCCCCTCTGTTTGGTTGCGCCGCTTGGCTCGGATATCGAAAAGCCGATATACTGCTGACACGGGCACGCGGCACCGGGGATTTCACTTTTCGAACAAGGAGGGAAGACGAGGTCGGACGACGGACGGTGGAGCAGGGAGGCAAAGATGAACGAGGAATAATGGGGGAGGTGGAAAGGGGCACTCCCCCGCCCGAGCCGCGGACGCTTTCGACGCCATCCAAGGGGGAAGAAAGGAAGGGCAATGGAGCGAGGGCGAGGACGACGACGGGAAGCAAACTGTCATGGGTCCGCATATAGCCATATGCTTGCGATTCGGGTGCGCGTGCTTTCTTCGAGGCGCGTCAAGCCCGACCCACACTGAATTCACTAATTCCTCCAAACTGTGTAAACACTCTGTCCTCTATACCCCCTCCTATACAACTGCTTCAGAACAGAAGGGCAGTGGATTCCAAGGGGGGGGACGGGTTGGGAACCCCCAGTGACCCCCCCCCCCGGTTTTCCGCCAGCAGCCTTAGAACACGATTTTTCATTTCTTGGCCACATTTCCGCTCTCCCGGCAGCACGCGTGTTCCTCTGCGCCTTTTTGCGGCGAGCGTTTACTGTTCCCTTTTTCCAATATAACAAGGATTTTCAGGCAGAGGTTACGAGGCTCCCAAACACGATGCACATTTAGGGCATGGACTTACACAACTTAAGCCCCTAGGCCTGCCAACAGCCTGTAGCGGAAGGATCTTCATTGGATCTCAAGTGGGTTCCAATAGTTCCTTTTGGATACCACAGAGATAGCAATAGGACGCCAATCGGGGCACACGATGAATCAAAGAGGACAGGTGTTTGTTGAGTTACACTTGGGTCCTGGTGGAACCCCAATAATATGGGTGGAAAAGGAAATATTCCGATTGGATTCCAATGCTATATCCTTTGTATTCGCCAATGTGGTTTTGATGAAATTTTAGGAAAGACGGTTCCTATTGTTTTCGAATGAGAACCCACAAGAATAACCACCAGGCTTCCATATAGTACCCCCAGTGCGTTTCCCGCAGCATTCCAATAGGAAGGTTTTTCGATAGTAATCCAATCGGGTTTCAAAACGGTTTTCATTAGGAAGGGCCCAACCGGGGTTCAATAGGAAGCATCACTGTCGGATTCCAATTGGCTTCCTGTTGGCTCCCATTCGGAATCCGCCAATAGGATTCCAATCGCTTCAGACGGGTCACTTTATAACCAACACGCATCAGAGAGCAAAGTGTCTCCCTTACGTGGACCCACGGAGATTTCGGACATTGAAGAACATGTTTCGCTTATGTGCGTTTACTCGCCTGGTTGTAAAGTGGCCTTCCTGGTTGAAAATGCTATTCTTGGAAAACCCATGCTCGTTGTAAAGTGCCACGTCGGGTTGTAAAGTGGCCGCTCTGGTTGCAATGTGACCCAACGAGGTTGGAGGGAAGGGGGAGGAGGCTGCTTCTCAGAAGGCGCCCGCCTTCCGTCAGCAAAGAAGCCCGCGCCCTCTACGAATCAGGGGTGCTTCTGAGAAGCCCTCCCCCCTCGCCCCACCCCCCTTGTGCGCGCGGCTGAGGAGGGCCGCAGCGGTGAGGGGGAACGCTGCGTCATGGGGACCAGCTCAGGGGGGAAATGTCGAGCTAGAATCGGCGGCACATCGCAGATGAAGGGGCCCTGGGACACACACACACACACACACACACGCACACACACGCACACGCACACGCACACACGCACACACACACACACACATATATATATATATATATATATACACGCAAAATGACAGGAGTCCCCATATTCTCCTATATTGTCTGGGTTTCTGTCTTCCCCCCCGCTTCCCATATCTTCCCATGTTCTCCGGGGAGTCGACGATGACTTGTGTCTGTGTGCTCCTCTCCCTCCCGAGCTACATCGCAGCGGAGGTCGGCGAGCGGTCCTCCACTGCAAATTCGAACGTTTCTGGGCGGGGCCGGCCATCGGCCCCCCCCCCGCGGCGATGCATGGGCGATCGGGAGTCGCAGCATCCTTACCAGCCTGGAACAGATCCCTAGCCCTATTGAAGGGGCCCCAGGACACACAAATAAATACACACAAATAAAAATATCCCCCATATTTTCCCATATTTTCTGGGTTTCTGTCTTCCCACCCACTTCCCATATTTTCCTATATTTTCTGGGGGATCGAGGATTAATTGTGTCTGTGTGTTTTTTCCCCTCCTGACCTATGCTGGGCACCTCCTCATCACGATGCCAATCTTAGGGATTCCCTTATTTCTTGAGGGCGGATCCCCAAGATTGTCATCGCCTTTTGGCGTGTCAATCTTAGGGATAGGGATACGTTCGAGGCTGGTAAGCATCCCCTCTGAGCCTAACGTTGCCCCTGAACAGAGAGGGTTGGCGAATCAGCTCACTTTCGCATGAGGGAATCGGGCCTTGAAAGACAGGGGTGCGAAAAACTGCTCGCCGTGTTCTGGGGCCCTCCAGTGGCCCTGGGACCGTCCACAGAAACCGCTCAGGAATGAAGAGCTGGTCCTGGGGGAAACCACAAAGTCTGGGACACACGCTTCCCTCGGGACCCGATTCCCCATGGCGACTTGCGGAGCTCGCTTTCTCCGCACCTTTGCCAGCTCCGGAGCATCTGGGATCCGGGGTGCCGCCGATCAAGACAGCTGTCCCGGCGCCCTCGGAGAGGGCTCGGCGGCGGGGCCGGAGCCAGCTGCATGCAGCAGATTAAGAGGGCCCCAGGACACACAAATAAATACACACAAATTAAAATATTCGTCATATTTCCATATGTATTCTGCGTTTTTGTCTTCCCCCCACTTCCCATATTTTCCCATATTTTCCTGGGAATCGCCGGTTAATTGTGTCTGTGTGTTTTTTCCCCTCCTGACAGATGTCGTATACCCCCCTCTCCCCATCCCGTCCCAGCCGACCTGGCGGACCCCCGTCGTCTGGACTGCAGGTCACGACGTCACGACTCGGGCCGCCGGCGGCCGTTCGGGACGGCCTGGGCACCCGCGGCACGCCCTCGGGGAGGCGCAGCTGCTGGAGAGCAGCCCGCCGAGGCAGAAACACCGCCGAGTCCCGACAAGCACGCCCGAGAAACTCTTGTCACCCTCCAGGGGGGGGAGAAGCTGTCGAGCCTCGTCCAGAAAAAACAGTCGTCGGGAATCAGAGGCCCGGCCAACCTCTGCCGACGGCACCATCCAGCCAAGCAGGCGCCAGAGCACCCCTCGGCGCGCACGGGCCCGCAGCAAAGCTGAGGAAGACAAGCCACGCGCGCTGAGCGTGATGGTGAGGGCAAGTGAAACGAGAGGTGAACGAGGGAGGAGGGCCCGCTCAATCACGCTCGCAACACTCAAACCTCCAATCCCCCTCTCTTCCGCGCCAGTCCTTCTACAATCCCACCAGCCCTCTGGGCGTGAGTGGTCTAATGAGCTCGTTCTGCCAACTCCCTTACAGTCGGGGCGCTGAGGAAGGAACCCTTTTCGTTGGGGAGGGGCTCGGTGTTCCTTAGTTTTTTTGCAGTTCGCCTTTGGTTTTGCTCAGGGTTTCGATGGGAAATCGAAGTTTAACTTATGGAAAAAAAAGGCCTCGCTCCTTATTTAGGGTTCCTTAGGTCAACGCCCCGACTGTATTCCCCTTCGTGGAACGGTGTCCCCTCCCCCTACCCCCTCCACTTGGGTCTGGGAGGGGCTCCGACGGAGGGCCGAACTTGACGCCTCATGGTCTTGTTTGATCGATGGCTTCCAGGATGGCCCCAAGAGAGATTCCAGCATCCAAGAGGCTCCACGAGAGTCCCAAGAGTGCCCCAAGTCGGACCTGAAAAGACCACGGGGGATCATGAGGTCTCCAACATGGAACCACGAGACCTCCCAAACGATCCCACAGCAAACGATCTGCCGATGCCTTGAGCCTTACCCATGTCGTCGTCGTCGATGCGGTTCACTGCTGGGCCGCATGCTAACACACGTCCCAGATAAGGGCAACTCGACTGGCGTCTGTGGTTGAATGGGCTGGTGGGGATAGGCGAAGCCCGATAGGAATACGACAGACGGTCCCGGTCAGTCGCCCCAACCCTTCTCGGTGGCACGCCTGCCAGGGATTGCGCCGACACTGGCAAGTCGTCCCAGCTTTCCCCTGGTGCAGCCCCTGTACTCTCAAGTCGGGCATGTCTTCCTACAAATATGAAAAATTATCTAAAAAAACTCCCCATACTGTGTTTTCAACTATTTTTGAATATTCCTCCTGTAGAGGGACACGCCCGGCTGGGGAGTCGCCCGCCCACTGCTTGCTGTCCATGCGCAAGAATTTGAATGCTTGTATTCCCTCTTGCATGTTTTCCCATCGGACCGTTCCCGGTGTCTCAGAAGGTCGGCGCTTTGCTCCCGTCGCCAAGACTGGCGCTCTCGCCAGAACGCGGGCCACTATTATGTGGATCCGAGGCCTTCCTCATCATCGTCACCCACCTCCGTACCACTCCTCCGCCTTCTCTTGCTCCTCCCGCTCCTCCCGCGCCAATTCCCGCTGCTGGTGTTCGTCCTCGTCATCCTCCTTTCTCATCCTCGTCCTGTTCTTCATGATCATCCTTCTGCTCATCCGCCACCTCCTCCTTCTCCCCCCCCTTCTATGTACGCAGCTCTGCTTTTCCGATTGCGCATAACATTATAGGGCCTTTTGGGGAGTTCCAGGTCCGCTATGACGTGGGACCGCGGATAGAGACGAAGCAGCTGAGCGGGAAGGGATTGGTGGGAGGGGCAATGCGAGTCCAAGATGTATCTTGCACGGAAGAACTAGCGGAGACTAGATTAATCCGCCGACCCTCGCTTGCCATGGGTGACAAGGCTTGTGAGACTGTTGGGTGTCCCCCTCCCCCGTTCCCCCTCCCCCAGGGTCCAAAATCCGATTTTAGGGGGGGCGGGTGGGGGGGAAGTGGTATCCAGGCTCCTGGCCTCCAAGGTGTCCAATTCTCCATCTCTGCTTGCACAAGCTGGTCTTCAACCGAGGAGGCGTCAAAACACAAGCTAGCCTCACGACGGCCCAATAAGCCTCCAAGACGCCCCAAGAGGACCACAATGAGGGCCCCAGGAGGCAAAACTCGTTCCAACCCCATGGGAGAATTGCTAGGTTTAGCATGTTCGCCTTTTGGTATTTCAATCGCGTCCAAAATGGCCCAAGAGGCCCCCAAGATCGCATCAAATCAATTCAGAGTCCTCCGACCCAAGAGGAGAGGCGAGACCGCCAGCAGGCGTCAAAGAAACCACCGAGAAGCCCTAAGAGCCCTCCGGGCCCATGAGAGGCCCCAAAACGGCCCCCAGACGGTACCCAAGAGGGGCAACTAAAACTGGAACAACACAGGCTGGGGATCACAAGAAGCACTTGTTTTGGATTACTTTCTGGGTTTCTACATTTGGCTGAAGGCTGGGGGAGGGGGGGGGGATCTGGATCAGGGCCTGTGTTTAGTCGATCTGTTTTTTTCCAGTCGCGCAAGCAGACTGGGAGGGGGGTACTGACCAGTCGCCCAAAGCAGCCGCCCGAAGCAGCCAAGATCTGATCTATGAAGGGGGGCAGGGCTGGGGGCCGCGCCAGTCGGCGAAACAAAATATGAAAATCGCCGACTACCTAGGGTGGACAAACCAGAAACCTCTCGCAAGCGGGAGAGCCGTTCCACTCCACCCGCTGAGAGAGGGCCATGTGGGTGGGGGGGGGGGGGGGCGATCCTCCCATGAATATCATCCTGGGCCCAACGATAGGATGCCAGATATGGCGCGAGCGCAGCCAGCTTGAGACTAGATCCGCTGGCCCTGCCCCCCCCTGCTCTCCCTCTCCTCCTCCTTCTCCTCCTCCTGCCAGTTCTTTCCCTCCCTCCGCAAGAATGGTGCCATTCACTGCAAACATATCTTTATTCGCCAATGCGCCGTATGAGCGCCAGACTTGACTCACTGACTTCGCCCCCTGGCACTGGCCCAAATCCGCTCCACACAGGGCGGGTGGTAGTGGGCGGTGGCCAAAATTGCGGGTGAAGACAAAGGCCCTCAAGGGGCCCTTTACTTCACCCCCCATGGAGGCCACCCGCTATTGAGCCCGACAGCGTCTGCCCTTGAAATATCGCCCCCCCCCACCAGCCCAACTTCGCCGGCGAGCGAGGGGGGGGAAGTGAGAAGGAAAAGGACTTCTCGAAACCCCTCGCGCCTTCTGAGAAGTGTCCTGCGTCTTTGCGGGAGGCTTCGAAACCTTCTGAGAAGGCCCGCCCCTTCTCACTTCCCCCCCGGGCGCGCCGCCAATCCAGCCCCCCCCGACCCAACTCTGCTCGAAACCTGTCCCTGGACCCTTCCCGAGGGCCCATCCTGACCCCTTTCCCGAGGCGGCTCCAGCCGCGGGGACAAGAGGCCTCACCACCAGGCCCCACAATAGACGCAAAACAAAAGAGAGGGCGGCCGGTGTCGTTGTTCCCTCCCCCTCCCCCCCCGACACATCCAGCGTCTCTGTTTTTTTCTAGACACGGGTCCCCCGTTGGGCGTCGCTGAACTCTCAATGCGAGGGCGATCAGGATCAGGATCAGAGCTCCGAAAGAACCTCTTGTCTTGGTCAGCCACCAGCATGAAGCCAGGCTCGGAGGAGAAAACCCTGAAAAGATCGGAGACTCAGCGCAGGGGTGCCCCCAGGGCTTACACGGAAGGCTAGCGTCCTGCGCCCAAGAGAAAAAAGGGGGGGGCCAATAGGGGGTGGGGGGGGAAGGTGCTCTTTTCGAGCCGCAAAGGCAACCTTCTCGGCCCGACGTGGCACCTTTACGGGCCCTGGAGGACCCCTCTTCTGCAGCCCTCGCCGCCCCCCCCATGTATCGCACCCCCCATTACGCGAAGCCCAACCCGACCCCTCGACCACTTCCCCAGGACTGGCTCTTTCATCCCGAGCAGTTATATGATTGACGGTCCCGAGGCCGGGTAAGGGCCCCGAGATGCCGAAAACGGCGACAAACCTTCGTCCCGACTTGTTCGAGACGGCGGATGTCAGGGTATCGCCCGCCCCGATCCTTTAACACCGTGCCCCTCTCGCCCGCCCCGACCCGTTGAGACTATGTCCCCTCGCCCTTCGCCCCTCTCCCCGTGTGCGAAACACGTCTCCGTATCCGCGGCCTCGCGGGCTGGGCCTGGAACCGCGACTCCGCGGATACGGGGCGCTTCCTCGCGAATGCCCCGCGAAGGACGTGTCCGCGCGACCTCGTATCCGCGGGATCGCGCCCCAGAATACAAACCGCGAGAGCGAAGCCCAAAGGTACCAATACCCGTACTCCCCAGGTCCTCTCCCCCGGTGCGCTCTGACCAAGACCTCGAGGCGAATCCCGCGGTGGCGACGAGGGCCTCCCCCCGAGGCCGAACATGGCGAAACACTTGAGAAGGGTACGGCAAGTTCGCGTCGTGTCGACCGACACCGCGGGGATCGTTTAAGCTTGAACGATCGGCCCTTCTGCGAACGCCGGATCGTCCAACGACGGGCCGACTCGGGGCCACGAGCGGCGTTCAGCCTGAAACGCACGCGCTGGGGCCTCGGGGGCGCGCAAGCATGGATCAGCGATCCATGAGTTGGGCGCGCGGTCGCCAAATCCATGGATCGGGGAAGGTGCCCTCCCCACAAGTGCGGCGGGTGCCGCCTCGCTCGGCGGCGGGAACCCGCGATTTCCCATGGGAACGGGACTCGTCGCTGATCCACGCCCCCCCTTCATCCATGTTTGCGATCGCCTGGGAGATGATGGCCTCCAAGACGGCCCAAGAGAGTCCAAGATTGAAGGGGAACTGGGACACACAAATAAATACACACAAATAAAAGTATCCCCCATATTTTCCCATATTTTCTGGGTTTTTGTCTTCCCCCCGACTTCCCATATTTTCCCATATTTTCTAGGGATCGCCGATTAATTGTATCTGTGTGTTTCTTTCCCTCCTGAAAGATGCCTCCAGGTTCGCCCCAGAAGCCTCCAAGACGGCGCAAGACGGCCGCGGGGCCCCCTGGGAGATGATGGCCTCCAAGACAGCCCCAGAGAGTCCAAGATGCCTCCAGGCTCGCCCCAGAAGCCTCCCAGACGGCGCAAGGCGGCCACGGGGCCGCCTGGGAGATGATGGCCTCCAAGACGGCCCCAGAGAGTCCAAGATGCCTCCAGGCTCGCCCCAGAAGCCTCCAAGACGGCGCAAGACGGCCACGGGGCCCCCAAGAGGCCTCCGAGGCGGCCCAAGGAGGCCTCCGAGAGGCCCTCCGAGGAGGGCGCCGCCCATCGGCACGACGCGAGCCTGCCCTGGCGGCATCGGCACCGCCTCCCCCTCTGAGCGAGGGCGCGGAGGCGGACGCTCCCCGTCGCTCGGACGTCCCAGGATGAGAATGGCAATGCTACTCATGATGATGATGATGATGATGATGATGATGATGATGATGATGATGATGATGATGATGATGATGATGATGATGATGATGATGATGATGATGATGATGATGATGATGTTGATGACGATGATGTTGATGATGATGATCGCAGTTTTCCAAGAAAGAATGGCGGACCCGCCAAAAATAAGAGTGCGCGCACGGCCCGCGCGCGCGCGAGCGACCGCGCGGATGCGCCGAAGAGTTCCTTCCCTGTGCTTTCTTCGGTGTCGTGCGTGGTTCTGGCCATCGCTCGGACGTCCATTCCCTGTTTTTTGTTTCGGCTTCGTGCGTGGCTTTGTCGCCAGGTGATCCAGGATTGCTCCTCGATGGTCCCCGCCGAAGGACAGATGCACACGTCCGAGCGATGCCAAGGTTTTTTGTTCGCAGGGTGGTCCAGGACGCTCCTCACGAATCCCCGCCGAGGAAGTAAAACAGGGCTAGGATCGAGACAAATCGCTCCAGAGCGTTCCGGAGCGCTCTCAGAGCGTTCCGGAACGCTCGGGAGCGGCCGCGGCGCCCAATGCATCCTCCAAACCCGCCGATCCTCAGAGATTTCGAGTTGTCCCGATCCGATTTTGCCCCGATCCTCGCGTCGTTTGAGGAAGAGCGCGCACGTCCCGAGCGATGCCGAGGCCGTGCGCGCCGCTCGTGGCCGGCCCCGCGGGCCTCCACCTGCCGCAGCAGCTCGGCCTCGAGGTCCTGCCGCTTCCGCCGCAGGGCCTCGCCGCTCTCCCGGAGCCTGCCGATCTCGGCCTCCTTGCGCCGGGCGGGAGGGGCAGCGCCTACTCCTCCTCCTCCTCCTCCTCCTCCTCCTCCTCCTCCTCCTCCTCCTCCTCCTCCTCACTGGACAGGACACGCGAGAGGACACTCTGTTCACCATCCAGCGAAGCCCTGTGGCAGAGGAGGGGGAGGAGGAGGGAGGAGGAGGAGGGAGGAGGGGAGGAGGAGGAGGAGGGGGAGGGGGGGGAGGAGGAGGAGGAGGAGGATGAGGAGGAGGAGGAGGAGGAGAGAGGAGGAGAGGAGGAGAGGAGGAAGGAGGAGGGGAGGAGGAGGAGGGGGAGGATGAGGGGGGGAGGGGAGGGAGGGATGGGAGGAAGGGCCGGGCGCGCGGCTCGCTGCCCGGCTGCCTGCACCGAATTAATCCTGAAGGCCCTTCCGGAGGGCACGCGGGAAAGAAGACCCTTCCGGGGGCCACACCACACTGCCATATAGGAATGCAGAGGCCCGGTCGCGAGGCTCAGGACACAAAGGTGCCCTTGATTTGGCAGGGCCGACCTGCTAGTCTGGGCCGACCGTAGCAGGTAAGTCGGGGGGAGCGAAGGGGGGACAGCAAAGGGCAGGGTAGGGCATCGGCTCACGTGGCCGATTCTCCCAGCGCCTCCCGGCGCCGGGTGGCGCCGATGTATCGAGGAATGGGCCCGGCGGCGGGGCCGCAGCCAGCTGCATGCAGCAGACTTCTACCCCCCCCCCCTTTCCTATCCCCCCCTTTCGTTCGGCCCGAGAAAGGGGCCCAGGGACACACAAACAAATAGACAAGAACCCAAGAATCCCAAAATCTCGAATACTCTCTGGATGTGCGTCCCCCTCCACTTCCCGCATGTTCCATATATGTTCCGTGGCATTGACGATGATTTGTTTATGTGTTTCTTCTGTCCCTCCTGAGCTAGGGGGGACGACGACAGGTTCAAGGTTTTCAATCGTTTTCGTCGATTCTCGTCGGCGCTCCAGCCTCGGGATGCCTTCCAACAGGTGCACCTCGCCGAGAGCGTTCCAGGGATGCCTGGATCGTCCCGAACGGCCGCCGGAGGCCCGAGTTATGGCCCGCAAGCCTCCAGGGACGGGGACGAGGCTCAGGGGGGAAACACCGAGCTGGACTCGGCGATGCATCGCCGACAGATCGGCGACAGGCACCCGACAGCGAATGCGCACGTTTCCGGGCGGGGTGAACTATCGGGCCCCTGTCGGCGATGAATGGGCGACTGGCGGCCGTTGCATTCCCTTCCCCCTGTGAGCATATCCCCGTCTAGCGTTGCCCCTGAAGGTGGGAGGCGCCCAAGAGGGGGGCGTCCAAGAGGAAGGTCCGCGAATCATGACCCGAAGCATGTGCGCGGCCCAGGGGGTTGCCAGGAGACGTACTGAAATAAGAAGCGGCGCCATGAAATCTGCGGAGCCTACCCCTAGTCATAACCCCCCACTTGGCCGCCCCCAATCCTCCTACCCCAACTCAGGGCGTTGCAACTTCTGTCACGCCGGCCCCGGGCCGATCACCAGTCGATCTGGCTCGAAAAACGCCGCAGGACGACTGGGTCTAGGGTTCCGGTCGTGATTGATCGAGACGTTGCTTTTTTACAGAACGGTCCACCTGCCTCCTTCTCCTCTTCTTCCTCCTCCTCCTCCTCCTCCTCCTCCTCCTCCTCCTCCTCCTCCTCCTCCCCCTCCACCTCATTTGGAGTCAACGGCGGCAGGTCTTCGTGGGGACGGGCGACTGAGGGCTATTGAGACCGACTGAGGAGCCATTGAGCCCGAAGGGCTAAGCCTGACTGGGCGGGATTGGCTGGGATTGAATAGGGCGGGGCAGGACTGGGACGGCTTTTGCCCCCCTCCCTCCACTTTGGAGGCCCACAACGGCGCGGTGACAGACCGTGCGGTGACCTTGGAATCCAAAAATCTCAAACGATTTGTTTTTAATCCGGGCGTGTTACCTCGATGTCGGCCCCGGCCTACCAGAAATAGGCCCGAGATACGGAGCTGCGCCCAGGGAAGAGTCGAGAGCTATGTAGGACTGCGGGCTGAAATCATGACTTCGGAGGATGTATGGGTCCTCCTTCTGAGATCCACTGGCGCCCCGTGGTAAGCCTGGGTCTCAAGGCTGAGTGCCTCCTCCTTTGAGCAGGGACCGACCGTCCCGGCATTCCTATAGTCCTACCGCGAAATGTTCTGAGAACCCAAAAATGTTCTAAGAACAAAAACAATGTTCTCAGAACATCAACCCGATGTGCTCGAACAAGATTGTCCCAACCAGAAATGTTCTAAGGACATTTTGTGAGAACCACAAAAAGTTCTTAGAGCATGATTTGGTAGGGCTATAGGCACGCCAGGACGCTTCGCCACTGCTTGACTCCTCGCTGGAGGGGTGGCGATCGGAAAAAGAGCCACGTACCCTCCCTGGCTCTCGGTGGTGAAAGCTTCCAGCGAACAGGCGCGTCTCGTCACGGGGAGCGATAACCCGGGGGGGGGGCGAGGAACAGTGCACTTCTCGTGTGCCTTCGATCGGGCGCCCGGGGGCGCTCCTTCGATCCGCCCCATGTATCGCCCCCTCCCTCATCCCCCCCCCTCTGGGGGCCCCCAAAAACGGCCGGCGCGGTGACAGACCGTGCGATGACCTCGAAATCCATCAAGACCTCACCTGACGGTGGGTCACCGCACCGCCTTGGGACCTCGGAGGACCAGTCGCTCGAGATGCCCTCGGAGAACGAGAACGACCGAGCGAGTGCCTAGACGAGCAAACAACAGCATAAACGTTACTTCTCGGAGGTCCGCGCAGAGTTCCTCGGACTGGCGCTGACTCCCCCCCCTCTGGCGCGCAGAGCGTGCCATGGGCGGCGCCAGATGCGCCCGCCGCCAGGGGGACCCCACGCCGATCCACGGCATCTGCGCGGACCTCCGAGGAGCTTCTAGTCATGCCGTTTCTTCCCCCTTCGACGCTCGGGACACTCTCGGAGAACGACCCGAGTCTCAAAACCGTGCGGTGACCCCGAACCTCCACCGACTTCTCACATAGTCTGCTCACCGCACCCGTATCCCCAACGGAGTGCCCGTACTGCCACCCCCAGGAGCCCGGGAGGGCTTGGACAGGCACAGCCACAGGCGGCAGCACAGGATGCCCAAACTGGGGGGGTCCCAAAACCGTGGTGGTGGCACACCGCGTGGTGACCTCGATTTCCCAGACCACCTCGCCGCACGGCACGTCCCCCAAAGGTTTTGGAACTCTGGAGGCCCCGGTCGCCCGAGTCGTCTTCGGAGAACAGCCCGAGTCCCAAAACCGCTTCGGTGACCCTGCATCCCCACGGTCTCACCACACTACACGCTGTGGTCACCACACCGCTTGAAGGCCCCCGACTAAGCCGAGGCCAGGACGGGGACAAGCTCGGACCGGGATACCTCGGGGACCTCGGAGATCCGGCGGCTCCGTAGGATCTGCCGGGGCCCCGCGACCGCTCCTGAGGGCTCTGAAACGCAAAGAGAGCGCTCTGGGAGACGATTGACACAAACAAATCTTACCGAGAGCGCATACACACAAACACAAGCAAACACGTGAGCACAACATCTCTGGGCTCCCTGGGCGCGTCCTGCGGAAAGAGAAATCTGCGTGAGCATAATTTTCTGGCGATCTGTGCAGCTTTTGTTCGATCGGTGCTGGGCCCCCCCTCCCTAAACCCTAAACCCTAAACCCTAAACCCTAAACCCTAAACCCTAAACCCGGCGCCAGAGGCGCTGGTGGGCGGGCCCAGCGCCGGTCCAAGCAATTCGTGCAGAGCGCCGACAGGTCTGCTCACGAGTTGGTTTCCTTCTCTTCCTGCCAGACTGGAACAGATCCCTACCCCCATGCTGGGCATCGCCGCATCACGATGTCAGTCTTAGGGATTCCCTCAGTTTTTGAGGACGCGTCCCTAAGATTGTCATCGCCGTTTGGCGCGTCATCTTTAGGGATAGGGATAAGTTCGAGGCTGGTGATCTTCGAGCTCAGAAAAGATAGATCCCTGTCCTCGTCCCGCCCGAATGCCCTGCTCTGCGACAGGTTCGCGTCGCGACGACGTCGGCGATGGTCCCTAACACCCCGTGGATCGTTCAACATTTGAAAAAGCACGATCCTCCCATAGAGCAGATCGTTTGCTATCGGCCGATTCTGGGCCACTGGCGACGTTCATAGAAGAAGAAAGAACGCCATAAACATAAACACTTGGCGCTCTGCGCGGATTTCTTGGATCTGCGCTGACCCCCCTCCCCGGCGCGCGGAGCGCGCCAGGGGCGGTGCCAGGGGCGCCGCCAGGGGGGGCCCAGCGCAGATCCAGGAGATCCGCGCGGAGCGCCAAAAGCATTTGACTGTGGCGTTGTTTCTGTTCGAGGCGTCCAGAGGGCGCCCGCACCTTGGACCACGCCGCGGCAGCGCAGCGCGAACCTGCCGCAGCCCCGCCCGAGCGCTGGGTCGGGCGTGTCTTCCTACAAGGGGAGATCCCCCCCCCCCCTCGCCCCCTCCCCCCAACAAAAATCAACACAAATGCTCGACGATACTCGAAACAAATAAAAAACCTCACCATACTATCTTTCAAAACTATTTTTGAGCATTCCTCCTGTCGATGGACAGGCCCGACCTATGCCGAGTGCCCCTCTGCAGGTCCTGGGCGTGCAGCTGCCGGCCCAGCGAGCCCTGCAGCCTCGCCAGCTCCTCCAGGGCCCTGGTGCGCAGGACCGGTCGACATGAGGCTCGCTACCCATCGGTCGTTGAAAGTAGGTATTTCCGGGATTCCCAAATTGCAATCTACTCTAAGCGTCTTCCCACTTCAATGATCGAGTGGCTTCACCGTTTCCGTCCTCCCACAGGGGGGCGGACGGAACCCAATCCACGTGCAACGCCTTCCGACCTCATCTGGCCGATGGGTGCGGCAGACACGCTCGATGAGACCTCCACCTCCTCCTCCTCCTCCTCCTCCTCCTCCTCCTCCTCCTCCTCCTCCTCCCTCCTCCCTCTCCCCCCCCCCTCCTCCCCTCCCCCTCCCCCTCCTCCCCCTCCCCCCCCCCTCCTCCTCCCCTCCTCCTCCTCCTCCTCCTCCTCCTCCTCCAGCGAGCCTCAGGGGCACGTCCTTCGTCTGCCGTTCCCGCGTGCGCTCCGCCGCTGCCCGCGCGCCGCACGCCGCGCGCGTGCTCGCGCGGCGGTGTGGCAGAGACTGGACCGAAACTCGACGTCCAATGCCAGCCTGGTTTCGATGGTTTTGCGATGGAAAGCGTAACGTTCCCACACCAAAAATCTGTGGACGTCCTTGGGTCTCAAGGTTGGGTTTCTTGTGGAAGATTGCTTGTGGTCGGGCCCCTGCTGTATTTTCGGCCTCTGCATGGGCCCTCGCTGGGCCCCAGGGCCGTAGAGAAACTGCTAAGGATGAAAAGCCTGTCCCGGGGAACGGGTCTAGACCCCCGGGTCAGAGCCGTGAGTGGCCACGTCACCCATGGAGCGCGGGTGAGGCGTCATGTTTTTGTTTTTCGGACGCCTCATGCCTTGCACCACGACAGGCCAACAACCACGAAACACGGGTAAAGCACGACGTACAGCTGTGAATCAACCGAGCACGCTTGGCAAGGCCGGATGGGCAAGTGAGTTGGGTGAGGCAAATGTAACTGCACCGACCTTGCAGATGTGCTCCAGCGGATTTTTGCGCGCGGGTGAGGCGTCAAGAATGCTCATGAAGCGCATCAGAGCATATTACAGTAAGGTCGTGGTGGACAGGCAGGGGACACATCCTTCGTCTGTGATGGGGGAAAGTGCGCCAGAGCATGGAGTCGGAATCGAACAGCATCGGCCGCTCGCAAGGGTGCACATCAACACCATGCAGACATCGGGCCGCGTCAGATCGTCAGAACATGGGAATCGAATCGGACTGGGCTGGCCAGAATCTAAAGATAATTGGATGGAAATGGGCCCTGCCTGTGTGCCCTGGAGTTCCGCGTGTCCGTGAGGTCCCGCAGGCTCTCGATGACCTCGTACGCGCGTTGCAGCTCCTTTCGGGCCAGACGAAGCGGGGGGATAGCAAGTCGTTAAGGGCTTGACGACGTATGCTGTCCCTCGACTCGCGCTGGAACTTCCACGAATTCTGCAAAGTAGTACGGATAGCTATGGGTTCATCTCGATGTATCAGGCATGACCCGGAGACAAGTTGTCAAACCCTTACAGAAGCAAACGCGGGGGTTTCCGAACCAGCTCATGCAGCTGCTTATCCCTTCTCCCAGCGCTGGCGGCGCCAATGTATCGAGGAAGACGCACAGCGGCGGGGCTGGAACCGACCGCACGCAGCAGATGTCGCCCCCCGCCCCACTGCCACCGATCCTCCCTTTTCGTCCGAGGGCGACCCGACTGACCCTCGTCGTCAGATTCTTCGGGTCGTGACTCGGGCCCACGGCGGCCGTGCGGGACGACTCGGGAACCCCCAGAGCACCCTCAGCGGGGCGCAGCTGCTGGAGAGCATGCCGAGGCTGGAAAATCGCCGCGAGCCAACGACAACGCCACAAATCCTCGAACATAGTCCCCCAGCCCAAATTCGCCGGCGAGCGAGGGGGGGAAGTGAGAAGGAGAAGGCCTTCTCAGAAGGCGGCGGGGCTGCTCAGAAGCCCTCGCGCCTTCTGAGAAGACTTCTGCACCTTCGGGAAAGGATTACAAAACTTCTGAGAAGGCCCGCCCATTATCACTTCCCCCCCCCCCGGGCGCAGCGCCGATACAGCCCCCGCCAAGCCTTAGGTCGGGCATGTCCTCCTACAGGCGGCGTTTTGGAAGAAACATTAAACATAATAAAAGAGTTATCAAACATAGTCAAGAGAGCACGAAACATCGCCACTATACTATTTTCTAAATTATTGGATGTCCCTCCTGGAGAGGGACATGCCCGACTTAACCCTCCAATCAACCCGTACGCGGTAGGTTCGTGCGGCGTCGGCGTGCGCAGAGGTTTCTGACACCGCGTCGATTGTTCAATCTTGAATCGATCGCGGCCCCGATCGTGCAAGGTGAGATTCAGTCGGGCCCGGTGTCGTTGCCGTGTCCATCGGTGCTTTCGCGTCGAAGAATTCCATATTCGGCGACGCCGGCGCGCCAACGCCGCATGAGCCTGTTGCAATAAACGCGCACGATAAGGATGCAAGGGCCCTGGAAGACCGTGCAAACACTTTGCGGGCGGGGCGCGGACGGCGAAAGCGGCCAGGGACGGGCCGCAGAGAGAAGATGCAAGGGTAACCTCGTAAAGCCGCTCATCACTACCAAGCGGGTTGACTGTACCCCCCTCCCCAGACACCGGGAATCTCGATTTTCTCGAGACTCTGTCCCCCGACCGCTCGACCACTTCACTCGGACCAACTTCTCAGCCCGAGCCATCTTCTGACGGCCACGACGCCCGGTACGGCAGGTTCGTGTCGTGCCGACCCCAGCGTTGGTTTTTGACACCGCAGGGATCATTCAACCTTGAACGATTGGCCGCTGCTGCAACGTCCGATCGTTCAACATCGATCGATTCTGGGTCGCCGGCGGCGTTCAACCTTAAACGCCCGCGCTGGGGTCGCCGCTGGTCGACACGACGCAAACCTACCGTAAGGGCCCCGAGAGGCCGAAAACGACAAAACACCCTCGCCCCGACTTCTCCGAGACGCTGCCTGCCGGGGCCTCGCCCGCCCCGATCCTTCGGCGCCATCCCCTCGGCGCGGTCCGACGAGGCGCTGAAGCGCCTCGGGTGGGAGCTGCCCGCCTCCGACGCTGGCGCGGGCGTCGCCAGCGGCGTCGCCAGCGGCGTGGCCGCCGACGGCGTCGGGGCGTCGAGCGGAGCACGGCCGTGCTCCTCGGCGGCAAGGGGCGGCTGCGTGCACGAGAGCGGCGCCCGTGCAGCTCGCCACCGCTCGGACGTCCACTCCCAGAGCACGTCGCGGCTTCGTGCGTGTTCTTTTGTCGTTCGCAACCTCATCCAAGATGCTCCTCGATGGTCACTGCCGAGGAAAATCCACACGTCCGAGCGCTGCCAAGGCAGGAGCAAGGAAACGCGACGCCGCCACCACCAGGGACCACCAGCGGGATGAGACAGGGGGGGCAACCATGGTGGTGTCGTCCCCCCTCTCGCTTGAGGCATCCCCCATCCCCTGCCGGGGGAGGCATCGCTCGAGAGGGGGCGTAAAGGTGGGGTGGGCTCAGAGGTGGGGTTCGAGGAAGGGAAATGTCAGCCTCAAGCGGGGCTCGCTCGCTAAACCCACATTGGGAGAAACCCCCACCCTGCGCAGCCCCGCATCCGGGTTTGGGAGTATCGGTTATGGTTATCCTTCTGAGTGGCTGCCCGCTCGCTCACTTCGCTTGCCTTTCTTTTCCCGCTGCCTAGTCGCGGCCCGTCTAGTGCTTGGACGGCTTGCGACCCGCCTCGCGAGCCTGCTGACCAAAAAGGATCCCCGCATCTTCGCGACAACGTTGGCGACCGGCCACGCCGACCTCCCTCCCTCCAGCCCCCCTGGTTACGTCACGATTCGCGCCGGCGCCGCGTTGGAATCAGCCCCAATCGTGACCCGACCGGTCCCCTCCCCGAAATCCCGAGCCCGGTCACGCCCGTCATCGCCAGGAGATACAAGAAAGGTCTCCTGGAACCCGGGAGTCCAAAATACACCCACCTTCGACGAGCGACAGGCAAAGCACACACCTCTTCGGCTCCCAGGGACGAACATGAAAACGTGCACCGTGTAATTGCCATCCCTGGGCCGAGGATCGGCGACGTCCTCCTAGTTTGGTTAGTTCGACGAGATGTTTCACATGATGTCTAGCAAGCTGAATCACGTCTCAACAACTTACAAAACAGGACTAGTTACCTACCAGACCACCCCAGCCCAACCCGAAGACCCGAAGACCCCCCCACTTGAAATGGAGGGCCAATTGGGGCCGTCGGGCTGGGTTGGGGTGGTTTGGTGGGCGATGAAAACATATGCATCTGGCGTCGTCTGATCTCTGGCTGCGAAGAGCTCCACTGCTTGGGGGTCGAGCGCACGGCTCCTGGCCGCAGGAAGCGCCCTCGACGATCTCGCCCAGCCAGCAGTGAATGGCGTCCGCGAGGTCGCAAGGCTGCACGCCCCGCGCGTCGCCCTCGAGGTCGGCGATGGCCGCCATGTTGACCCGCCAGTACTGCTGGTCTCGGGCTCCCGCCTCCAATCGGGCGGGTGGTGACGGGCGGTGACCCGGATCGCGGGTGAAGAGAAGGGCCCTAACGGGGCACTTTCATGCCCCCTTTGAGCCCCTGCTGACTCCAACAGGGGCCCTAGAAAGTCCCGCTAGGGGCCCCATTTTTCACCCCCTATTCAGGTCACCGCCCGCTAGCACCCGCCCGATCCAACCGGGACGGTCGAACTGGGTACCCGTCGGTCGGAAGAAGTGGGCAGAAACATGGAGTAGGAATGCGTTGGAAACGGACTGGGCTTCAGCCCGACCCCCGAAAAGGAGGGAAGATGGACAACCGCTCGACTCTTGAAGTCGGGAGGCTAAAACTGATTGGCATCTGGGAGTCCAGAAATACCTACTTCCAACGACTGGCGTGTACGGCCAAGCCTAGGAAAGAAGAGCATCCTCCAAGACCATGAGACCCTCAGCCGGCCAAAGCACCACAAACCATAAGATCACTCGAAAATACCCTTCCCCAAGATGCCCAATACCATCCCCAAAACACTAAGAACATCAAGGTACCTCCGCGAACCGACCTCGATCTTACACCTCGCCCCGACCGTACGGAAAGGATGGGTACACAGACCGACATAATGTCAGGCTCATCTTGCGCATGACTCGCTGTCGGTGTCACCGCGGACGCGGGCCGTTTGAGACAGAAGGCCGCCTGACCACGGTTTGGGACAGCACTTGTTTTTGGACATAGTACCCGCCTCTGTCCCTGCCCATTGTGGACTCCCGCCGCTCAACATCGCTTTGACTGGTCCTTTGTCCCCATAGGCGTAGCCGGCTTACCCACCTTCGGCTGGCGTTGGGAAAGATAGCGTGCAACGTCGATCTCCGAGAAGCACGCTATCCCTGTGAGGCGATCGCCCAACGAGGAGCCCTTCTTCGGGAGCGGCCAAGTAGGGGGGTGTCCAAGAGGGGGGGGGGGTGCAAATCATGACCGGCGGCATGTGCGCGGCCCAGCGGGGGGGCCAGGGACGTAACGAAATAAGCAGAGGCGCCATGAAATCTGGGGAAATATCATGCCCCCCGCCATGATATTCCCCCCCCTAGTCATCACCCCCCTCTTTGCCGCCCCCGACTTCTGTGCATATACCGGACTTGGGCGTGGCTTAGTGGGGGGGTCATAAATGGGGGGGTCAGAAACGGTAAAGGTACCGGGGGGATTTATGGGCCCAACGGACCCCTTTCGTGCCCCTTTCGGGCCCCTCTGGAGCCCCAGGGGGCTCGTTTAGGTACCGTTTGGGTACCTTTTCGGACCACCCGCGACACCCCCCCATTTATGACCCCTCCATTACGCAACGCCCAACGGACCCCTGCCGGGGCTTCTCCGGTGCACGCTATCCGCTGTCCCCAGCGTGGGGGACAGCGTGCCATACGCGGGCCAGCGGCGCCACATCGCACGCCATCTTGACAACGTCAGCCGAAGGTGTACAGTCGGGGTGTACAGTCGAAGGAACCCTGAACAAGGAACGAGGTCCCTATTTTCCATAAGTAAACTACGACTTCATATCGAAAACCTAAAGAAAGCCTAAGGCAAGCTGCGAAACAATCAAGGAACACGGAGCCCCTCCCCAATGAAAAGGGTTCCTTCTTCAGCGCCCCGACTGTATGACTGGTCCTTCCGGCTTCGCGGGGCCTTGCCCAATCTAGGGAGGTGGGCGGGTGGGGCTGAGATGCCATGCCCGCGTGCCAGTGGGAATCGCTTGAACGATGTTGGGTGAGCCTTCATGGGAGCCTCTGTGGACCTCAGCGGCCCTATCATAAACGTGATGTCGACCCACTTCACCCATCTGTCCAGATTTCGTCAGGACGTCGAACACCTCCGACGAAATCTGGACGAAGTAATGAAGTCCCCAGACCCGCAAGAGAACTTGGACCCTCTGAGGCTCCCACAATTGAGGGGGGAGGTGGACCCTCAGATATGACATTGCCAAAATGGCAACGTCGCAGAAAACATCACCGGGGCCCCGGACCCCATCTTTCTGCGTCATTTTCCATTCTGCATCATTTTCCGAGCAGGATCGATCGGTGAGGTTCCCGGGGCCCAAAGGTCGGCGAAAACGCCCGTTGTGAAAGAAAATGCAGCGCCAGGATCTCAATGGAGGAGCCCGAGACGCCCCCGAGAAGCTCCCACGAAAGATCGCATAACCGATGCCGAGCCTGGATGGCCCCTAGCATGGCGAGCAGCTGCGCCGGGGCGATGCTGCCGCCGAGGCCGGTGGCGCCCTGCCCGCGCCAGTGGTCCAGGAGGCCGTCGCGGAAGCGCTTCAGGCCACGGACCGTGTCGGCGCTGACGCTATGGTCGCCCTCGTGAGGGGCAACGATAGGGGGGTCCAGCTCAGGGGGGGGGGAAGCATCGTCCTGGAATCAGCGATGCATCGCCAATGAATCGGCGATAGGCCTCCGATGGCGAATCCGCGCGGGCCTGGAAGGCGTGGGCCCATCAGGCCCCTATCGGCGATCGATGGGTGATTGGGGGTTGATACGCTCCCCTGAGCCTACCCCCCAGAACGTTGCCTCTGACCTCGTCGGGCCACCGCTGCTGCATCGTGGCGAAGAAGCGGTCCTGCACTGCTCTGGAGAAAGAATGCACCATTAAACGTCGATAAGTTGGTTTTCGTCGCCTTCGGTTTCTCCAAATCTTTGGCCTGCGGGCGCCGTCTTCGGGCCCCAGGACCGTCAGAAACGGACCCTGAATGAAAAACTGCCCCCAGGGAAGTCCCCTGGAAGATTCTTCGACAACACCTGCAAAAGGTGCATCACTTTTTCAAGGGTGTGTGTGGGGGAACAAGCAAAAAAATACCGAGGAGCTGGCTAAAGCGGAAGTCGGCACGTCCATGAAAGATGAAGTGGCCAAGGCTGGAAAAACTGGCGACGGATGAAACGAGCCCGAAACAGGGCTTGAACAACCGGAGGGAAAACCTGACAGGGCTTGTAAGAGTGACATGGCAGGCCTAAGCCACTTTTCCAGCTTCCCTATACCGATGCCGCTGCTCCCCATACCACTCCTGGGGTGCGAGGCCAGGACTTCCGAGGCGAATCAAACGGGGGCGAGGAGGCCCCCACAGAAGGCCCAAAACAGCGTAACATATCGTCGGCTTCGGATCGGGTCGAGCTGGCCAGCATCGATTTCGAACCCTTTCGATCGGAAAGATCTGGGCCTTGCGAGGGTAATGATCAGAAGCGGCCGGGGGATTCTGCGCAGAAATCTGTCGAAAGGGGGCGAGGAGGGCCGATCCTCTCAACATCTGTCCAACTTGACCAATTGTTCGAGCCGCGTCCAGCCGTGGCAACGAGGGGTCCCCTTTCACCCCCCTCTCTGCTGGCGGGGCCTGGTGCTGGGCCACCTCCGCACCCCATCCAGCTCCCAGGGTAGCGGCATCGGCACATCGGACGGAGGGGGCCGAACGATCATTGACCCTGGCTGCGTGGCTGCAGTGGGGCTCCGCGACCAGGTTGAATTCTCACTTTTCAGAAATCGTTACTGTTAATTCCCCCCTTCGGTGGCCATCGCATGTTTCAATTCAAACGCTCCTCATGGGGCTCACACCCTGTTCTTTACAAGGGGAAGTCTGGGGTCACTAAACTGGCCCCTGAGCCCCCGGTTTACAACAATAGCGGCGCCCGCCTGATATTTCCTCACAGCTTGTGTCCAATTCGCGCCACTTCCTCGGAAGATATGCAGGATTCGCGCTTTCGCGTGGTACATCCTCACAACTGATTTCGGCGACATGCCCACAAGACTCACGAATCACGCTCTCGCTTTCTGAATTGTCGAACGAAATACTTGGGAATCGCGCTATCGCTCGAGGAGGAGGAGGAGGAGGAGGAGGAGGAGGAGGAGGAAGAGGAGGAGGAGGAGGGAGGAGGGCCTGGCCGTGTGGACCCGCCCGCCCGACCTGCTCCTTTGGGCACGCCCGCCCGACACGCCCTTCTGGTTCTGCGCGTGTGCTCCTGCTCCTAACCCTCCTCCTGCACATCCCTATCGTGCTCCATCCTTCTCCCTCCCCCTTGTCTCTCGACTCCTCCCCTCCTGAACCTGCTTTTTAGGGGCTGCACCGACTGGACACGGCAAGGAGTGGGGGATATACATGTTGAATGGCACCAGGCCAAGAGAGATCGAACAATCTCAAAATATTGTTGCTGATGCCCTTTGACAGGTGCACATTTGGTTTTGGAATTAGCAGTGTGCCCTCCCGGTCTCGCACCTGGCATTTATAACGGATAAGATGGGGTCACCAAACTGCGCACATGGCCCCCGATTGACAACACCACCAACAACACCAACAGCAACACCAACAACACCATAACAACGGCAACAACACAAAGACCAAACACCCCAACAACAACAACCATCAGTCCACCATCAGTCCACCACCACCACCACCACCAACAACATCAACAACAGCAGCAACAGCACGTACACGTACACGTACACCAACAACAATGACAAGTACACAAACTACAACAGCAACACTCATTTTACGACGGTCCACCCTTATCTGCCCGCGTGCCATTCGACACGTATCTCCCAAACCCTCCATACCCGCCCTCTTCGTCTTCGACCGTACCCCTTGGGGTATGTATCTGTCTTGCCCGCAAAGTGTATTTCGTGCAGCCCTGGGCAGGGGAAGAAAGGACGGATGGAAGGAAAGGACAAGTGGGAAGGAGGGGAATGAAACATGAGAGAAGGTAGCAGGAAAGGGGTTAAAAGCAGAACGCACGTG
The DNA here is from genome assembly GCA_963575745.1 of Prorocentrum cordatum. Lineage (NCBI taxonomy): Eukaryota > Dinophyceae > Prorocentrales > Prorocentraceae > Prorocentrum > Prorocentrum cordatum. The sequence goes on along the minus strand of CAUYUJ010017629.1, from coordinate 185,185 downwards.
GCAGCACCAGACGGGCAGATCGGGCGGATAGAGCCCAACGGGTGGGTCAGGAAGGCGGGCCACGGCGGCCAGGTCGAGCAGGCGGGTTGCTGAAGCGTGCGTCCTGCATGAATCGCAAGGAAATCTCGAGCGATGGCTAGATTCCCAAATGAATCGTGATAAATCCACAGCGAGAGCGTGATTCCTGACTGTCGAGGTCGCGGCGTCTGAATAATTACGAGGAGGTCCCACGCGAAACGGCGATCCCTGCACAAATTGTAAAGAGGTCCCGCGTGAGAATACGACTTGGGAATAACTTGTGAGGAAATATCAGACGGGAGCCGCTGGCGTTATGAACCAGCACGTCAATTTCAAAACCACCATGTGCCCCAGAGGGGGGGATCAACAGCAGTTAAGCATTAGAAATGACAGCTCAACAACAACAGCAACACCAACAACACTACCACCACCAACACCACCACCAACAACAACAACCGTTCCCGCCTGATACTTCCTCACAATGTATCGAAACATCGCACTCTTGCGCGGGACTTCCCCCTGACAATTGCAGGAACCGCACCCTCGCGTGGGACATCCTCCTAAGGTATTCTAGCGCCGCGCCCTCGACACTCGGGTATTCGCGCTCTCGTTCTGGTTACTCGCTGGGTTCACTTGGGAACCGCGCTATCGTTTCAAACTTCCTCGCGGTTCATGCAATACTCACGCTTCAGCAACCCGCCCGCTCGACTTGGCCGCTTGGGCCCGCCTTCCCGACCCGCCCGATCCGATCAGCCCGTCCAGTTCTACCACGTGCGTTCTGTTCATAGCCCCCCCTCCTGCCAATCCCGTGTTCCATCATTCTCCCTCCACCTTCCATCCGTCCTCTTTTTTTCCTTGTCATGGGGCTGCACCAATTACACGCGGCAGGTAAGGAAGATATACCCGCAAGGGGGCACAATCGAAGACGAAAAAGAGGGATGCACGTCTTGAATGTCACGCGAGCAGGTTAGAGCGAACAACATGTGAATTGTTGTTATGGGTACTGTTGGATTCTCAGCTCGAAACAGCAATGATGGTTGATCTTCCCGGCCCGGTGACCATAGTGTCTTTCAAGTAAAGGGCTCCTCCCGGGCCCCCACATTGTTTACGACGGAAAATGCGGTCACCAAACTGCGCCCCTGTCCCCCCGCTTACAATAACAACAAAAACAACAACAGCAACAACAACAGCAACAACAACGGCTCCTGCCTGGTACTTCCTCTCAGTTAGTGTCCAACATCGCGCTCTCGCGCGGGATTCCTGGCAATTGGTGCAGGAATCGCGCTCTCGCGTGGGACTTCTTATCTTATTCAGACGCCGCGCCCTCGACACTCAGGAACCGCGCTCTCGCTTTTGTTTTCCGCGCGAGTCAATTGGGAATCGCACTGCCGCTCAAGATCCCCTCGGGAGCGTCGCGATTCATCTGTATTCAAGCTTCAGCAACCTGCCTGCTCGACCTGGCCGCTTCGGCCCGCCTTCCCGACCTGGCCGTTAGGGTCTACCCGCCCGATCAACCCGTCTGGTTTCTCCACGTGCTTTCTGCTCCAAGCCCCTCTGCTAATCCCGTATCCCATCCTTCATCCTCCACCTTCCATTCGTCATCGATTCCCCTGTTTCAGGGGCCGCACCAATTGCGCGCGGCCAGTAAGGAAAATATGCACCCACGGGTGTACGATAGAAGACGAGGAGGGCGTGTACCGAGGGTTTGGGGATGTACGTTTTGAATGGCCCGCGAGCAGGCAAGAGCGAACAATCATAAAGTTATTGCTGATGTTGCTGATGATGCTGGTGTATGGGATGTTGATGTAGATGTTGTTGATGCTGTTGGTGTTGGGTTGTAGTTGCTATTGCCGTTCAAATCGCACTCTTTAATAATACTTATTGTTGGTCCCCGCCGACCAGTGTACATCTTGTTTTTCAATTGCATTCCCCCCTTCGGGGCTCGCACCCTGTGTTTTTATCGAAGGCGGTTTTCATGCTCAAAGTACGCCCCTGCCGCTCCGCCTGCAGCAACAACGGCGCCCGCCTGATATTTCCTCACAACTTATTCCCAGATCGCGCTCTCGCGCGAGACTTCCTCACAGTGTATGCAGGACTCGCGCTCTCGCGTGGGACTTCCCCGCAATCTATTCAAACGCCGCGCCCTCCACTCTCAGGAATCGCGCTTTCGACTTAGCCTTTTTCACGATTTACTTGGGAAGCGCACTATCGCTAGAGACTTCATTGCGATCCATGCTGGACTCACGCTTCAGCAACCCTCCTGCTCGACTTGGCCGCCTGGGCCCGCCATTCTTGACACACCCGCTGGGGTCTGCCCGCCCGATCAGCCCGTCTGGTTCTGCCACGTGCGTTCTGCTCCTGGTCCCTCTCCTGCTCATCCCGTGCTCCATCCTTCATCCTTCACCTTCCATCCGTCCTCTACTCCCCCGTTTTAGGGGCTGCTCCATTTACCCCACATATACCCCAGGGGTGTTGGATATGCGTGTTGAGTGGCACGCGGGCAGATAGGAGCGAACAGTCTTAACATGATGGTTGTTGTTGTTGCTGCTGCGTCGTGGTTGTTTTCATCGTCCTCGCCCGCGGCCCCCACGACCCACCCGCGACCCACCCCGCGCTCACCCCCTCACTTTTATCCGCAGCTGCGGGGTGCTAAGTGCACCCCCGGGGGAAGTGAGAAGGGACGGGCCTTCTCGGACGGATCGGAAGGCCTCGGGCCTTTTCATAAGTTGTCTGAACCTTCTCTGACGACGAAGAAAACATCCCCAGAAGGTCACAAGGCTGCCGAGAAGCCCCGCCGCATTCTGAGAAGGCCTGCTCCCCCTCACTCCCCCCCCAGGGCGACACACCTTTTCCTCCACCGAGGTCCATGCCCTGCCAGTAGCTCAGGAAGTCCAAACTGCCAGGCGGCTCGCTCTGGCCGGCACTCCCCGGGCAGAGCTGGGCCATCACCCGGGCCTGGCCCTGGAGGCCGACCACCTCCAGGAGAAGAACATCGGCGGCGTCGCCGAGCGTCGTCGTCGTCGGCGGCGGCGGCGCGCCCAGGGGGAACGGCAGAGGCTCAGGACAGCACATCCCCAACCCGACCCCGAGCCAAGACTTCTACTCCCGAGGTGGTGATCCAGGGAGCCATGGCTGGGGGTTGGGGTTGTTTTGTTTTTTTAGGGTTCTCGGATCACCAGGTCGGGGGTGGGGGTCCTGGCTGGGGGTGGGGATGGGGATGGGTTGTGCTGTGGTCAGAGTCGGGCCTTCTCGGACGGACCCTGGCCGTCTGGGAGGGTCTCTGAGCTTCCTTCGAAGTTACAGCGGGCTTCTCAGGAGGCGAGGAGGAGGAGGAGGAGGAGGAGGAGGAGGAGTCGCCTTCCGAGAATGCCTGCCCCCTCGCCCTTCCCTCCTCGGCGCGCCGCCGAGAGAAGCCCTGCACAACAGTTGGAACTGTGGAAGGTCCGCAAGCATAACATACAGTGGAGGACCGACCACAAGACCTTCCACAAGAAACCCAACCCTGAGACCCCAGGACGTCCATTGTTTTTTGGTGTGGGAACGTCACGCTCACCACAGCAAAGCCATCGAAGCCCAAGAAACTCAGGGTACCCTGGAGGCAAGCAGGGTGTTTCTTAGCATGGGTCTCCACTGCATCATACCTGCATCGGCGCTGACCTCCCCAGACCTCCTCGCGTCGTGCTCCCCCAACAGAGAAAAACGACGGGGGGGGACGGGGACCATCGAGTACTGAGCCTCGGGGCCCTCAACGGCTGGGGCCGAGACGCCAGTCCCAGGGAAGGGATGGAGACCTCGTGGGGTCCACGTTGCGGACCCCCCCCCCGAAAAAAATGCACGATGTCCGAGGTCCCCTGGCGCGAGGAGCAGGAGGAGGAGGAGCAGGAGGAGGAGGAGGAGGAGGAGGAGGAGGAGGAGGAGGACGAGACCTCGTGGGGTCCACGCTGCGAGGATCGCGCCCGTGGCGGCGCCGGGGGCGCCGCCAAGGGTGACGGGGAGGAAGCCCCGGCCTCGACGGTGACGGGAGCCCGCACAGACCTTCAAAAAAGTCTGTGCACAGCAGGGGGCCATCATCGCAGGACCTGGGAGGGGCCAACGGTCTGGGTCGGGCTGTTGGCGCCCAGGTGCGGCCTGGCTTGGGGGCCCTGGGTGCGGGCCCTGGTTCTGCTCTGGTCTGGGCTGCGCCCTGGTTTGGGGGCCCCGTTGTGCGGTCCGGGGATCCTGTGAACGACCATGTGGAACATAGCTCGTGCCCTGCGGTGCGGTGCGGGGGGCCTGTGAACGACCATCTGGAACATAGCTCATGTGCCAAGAGAGCGGTGGACAAGATGCGCATTCGGCAAACACTGAGTGCGCGAAACGGGGGGAGGTGCCATCCGGGAAAAGCCTGGCTCGCAAATGGAAGCCGCGAAGCAGTACACGTAGCTATCCCTTCCCGCTGCGGGTCCCGAGTATGTAGACCACTCGGGGCTCCGAGCATGACCTGACCGCTCGAAGCTCCGAGTATGTATGATAATCCCTCGAGCCTCGACCAGGGTCCGCTCCAGCTCGGCACGGCAGACGGTGGCATCCTGAGAAGAACAATAATTACAGTCAACCCGTATAATAAGGATGTGCGGCAAGGATGCAGGGGCCTTGGAGGCCCATGTGAACGTTCTTCGAGCGAGGTTGAACAGCAAAAGCGGCCAAGGATGGGCCGAAGGGGCAAGGATGTCAGGGTACCCTTGGGAAGTTGGCCCATCCTTGTGATGCGGATTGAGGAGGAGGAGGAAGAGGAGGAGGAGGAGGAGGAGGAGGAGGAGGAGGTGAAGGAGGAGGAGGAGGAGGAGAGCCTTGCCGTCCAGAGGTCCACGCGGATCTCTCGGATCGGCGCGGGGTTCGCCCCACCGGCACGCGGAGCGCGCCAGGGGGGCGGAACGCCGAGGGGCGCCGCCAGGGGTGAACTCCGCGACCATCGCGCGGACTCCCAAGCGATGACGGCCTCTCCTCCTCCTCCTACTCCTCCTCCTCCTCCTCCTCCTCCTTCTCCTCCTCCTCCTCCCTCCTCCTCCTCCTCCTCCTCCTCCTCCTCCTCGGGAAAGGAAAAAAGATCAACGGCGCACTGCCGCGGGGAATCCACCCGCGCGCTGGTGCGGTTGAAGCAGCACCAAGTCTTCAAGCAGAAGCGAAGGAGCCACGCGGTGACGGGCTTCGGATTTCGGCGCTTCATGGATATCGGGGGCGGCCAAGAGGGGGGCGTCCAAGAGGGGGGGGGGGGGGGGGGGCGCAAATCATGGCTGCGGCATGTACGCGGCCCAGGAAGGGCCAGGCATGTTTTGGGCGCCATGCAATCGCGCGCGATATCATGGCCACCGCCATGATATCCACCCCCCCATAGTCATCCCCCCCCTCTTGGCCGCCCCTGACGATACTACCTGCCCCTGCCGCCTTGTACTTATGCCGTGACAGCGCTTACAGGGAGAATCCTTGGTAGCTCTACTCCCTGGGCCTCTCTGACCAGAATTTCGACGCGGACCCAGCCGTGGCGCCGAGGGCCTCCCAGGAGGCCCAGAGGCGAGAACGGGGTAAGGGAAGCGGCAATGGAACATGCTCCTTGTCGCATCTCATGCGTTTGCGAGGGTTACAAGGTCAATCGGCATCGAATCGGCAAATCGAATCGAATCGGAACGTGCGTCGGCGGGGGCTGCATCGGCACGGAGTCGAAGCCGAAACGGATCGGCTGCGCCAGGATGCACCACAACGCCACACAATCATCGGGCCGCATCGGATCGTCGGAATGCTGGTAGCGAATCGGATCGGTCTGGCTGAAATCGATATAAAATCGGATCGATCGGATCGAAATGGGCCCTGACTCTGGGGAGACCAAACGGTACCGATATGGGGTGCGTTCTGACCAGCATTTCACGGCGAATCCAGCGGTGGGGATGAGGGCCGCCCAGGAGGCCCAAAAAGGAGAAAACAAGGCGAGGGTAGAGGTATGGGTGCCTTTTCCCCCTCTGAGACTCATAGGTTCTCTGTTCGAGTCCTCCGATTGCCGGCACTTGCCCCACAGCTCCAGCAGGTACCTCCCGAGGCGGTCGTCCCCCGCCGGGGGGCTGCTGGCCCGCGCCGCCTTCGATGGCGCGCCGACATGGGCCGAGGGCCAACGTTGGAGAGGCCAGCCCAGGGGGGGGAACATCAGAATCGAATCGGCACATCGCATCGGATCGAAACCTGCATCGGATCGGGCCGCACCGGCACGGGGTCGAGATCGCATCGGTTCGGCTGCGCCAGGATGCACAGCGGGGCCCCTAGGCGAGTCTCGCGCCGCATCGGATTGCAGGAACATCGGAGTCGAATCGGATCGGGCTCGAGTCGTATCGACCCGACCGAGATGGACCCCGAGGGGGGGGGGAGAAACACCGAGCTTGACGTGGATCGGCGATAGGTCGCCGATAGATCGACGACTGGCCTCCGACAGCGAAACCGCACCTTTCGGGGCGCGGTGGGCTGCCTGGTCCTGTCGGCGACGAAGGGGCGGCCGGGGGCCCCAGACCCCCTCCTCCTCCTTCTCCTCCTCCCCCTCCTCCTCCTCCTCCTCCTCCTCCTCCTCCTCCTCCTCCTCCTCCTCCTCCTCCTCCTCCTCCTCCTCCTCCTCCTCCTCCTCCCCCTCCCCCTCCTCCTCCCCCTCCTCCTCCTCCTCCTCCTCTTCTTCCTCCTCCTCCTCCTCGAGGGCCAAGGCCCTCTCAGAGGCCCCCAGAGGTCTCCGTCGACCCCCCGGGGGTCTCGACTCAGTCCCCAGGACCCGTCCTGTTCGTCCCGAGCCGTCTGTTGACGATCGCGGGGCCCCGGCGAGGGCCCCCGGAGGCCGAAAATGGCAGAACACCGTCCGTCGTGCTTTTCCCATTACTCGAGGGGGCCCGGGGCCGATGCATTCCCCTCTGAGCAGATTCAGGTCGGGCATGTCCTCCTACAGGCACATCTTGGGCGAAAAAATAGAAAAAGTCAAATAAATACTCCGAAATAGACAACGATGGTAAAAATAGAATCGTCCCCAAACTATTTGTTGACTATTCTTTATTTCTCCCCCTGTAGAGGGACACGCCCGACTGAAGAGCATATCCCCCCTGCAACGTGCCTCTGAGAGGCGGGCGAAGGCCAGGAGCAGATGTGTCAGCACCGCATCTGGAAAAACATCGGCTCGAGAGGCGGAACATGAGCCGAAGCCAGGACCAGGACAACGTCGGACAGGAACAAATCAGGGATCTCTGAGATCTGGCGGTCCTGGAGCATACAGCGGAGGCTGGTCCACAAGAGACCTTCTACAAGAAACCCAACCCTGAGACCCCAGGACGTCCATTGATGTTTGGTGTGGGAACGTCACGCTTTCCACGGCAAAGCCATCAAAAACTCAAGAGATCCAGGGTACCCTGGAGGCAAGCAGGGTGCTTCTTGACATGAGCCCCCACTGTATTTCTCAGACATGGTCGCGCCATGAAAAAATCAGGACCGACGTTTTCATAGAGTTTTAGTCTCCGGGGGCCCTTCCTGGGCCCAGAGACAAGTCGAAAGACAAACTACTCGACACGAGAAACCGTCCTTGGGGAAGGGTCGGGACTTCCCGAGAGCCCGTGCTGGAAAAATCAAACCACCGCTGGTCTGGGTATCGAGCGACGCGGCTGTTTCGAAGCACTCCAGAGCACTCTGAGAGCGTTCTGGGACGCTCTGGAAAAACTCATCCTGGTCCAGGCCCCGCTCGAGAACTTCGGGGCTCCAAAACGGACCGCACAGTGACCTCGGAATCCCCGACGACCTCACCGCACGGTCCGTTAACGTACGGTCTTGGGACCCTGGAGACCCCCGTCACCCGAAGCGTTCTCGCAGAACGACCTGGGTCCCTAAAGAGACCAATGGGGGTCGACGTTATGAACAAATCATGATGTCAGGGGTCTGGGAATCTCGAGGGTCTCGTTGGAAACCTGCGAGGGCCCTGGTGAGCACAAAATGGCGTCAACTCGCACACTCGAACAAGGTACGGGAAGAATGGGCACCGCTAATGTTGCCCCAAACCGACAGCGGCCGCTGTTGGGCAGGCAGCCAGTTCTCTCAAATCGACATCGACCGCTGCGACCCCGACAACGATCCGTATCCAAAATGGACACGATCTGATTCCGGTGTTCGTATCTTCTTTCCAAACCGATTTCGTCCGTGTCGAGTCCACGGCGACATCACGGCCGAAAACCGACAGCGACGGCAACCGTACCGCAGCCGGCCGAAGCCGACGAGGCCGCAAGCAGCCTAGGATGGGGCGGCGCAGCGGCGTGGCAACGGCGCACAACAGCCGACGGAACCGAGCCGACCGCACGTAAGCAATGGCGACGAAACCCAACCGACCGAACATTGGCGACCCTTGATACTTTCTTCGCCGGGAAAAGCAGAAAAGGTATAACCCCAGGAAGCATTTAAGAACCCCCCCGGCGATATCTTAGCACCGCATTTTTATTCGATATTCCGAGGGGCCGAAATAACCGAACGATAGGTTTAGCACCCGGACACAAAACAAATTCGCGGAGGCCTGGCCCCTGGGCCACAATCGAAATTCGAAATTTAGGAGGAGGAGGATGAGGAGGAGGAGGAGGAGGGCTCCTGGTGCCAGGTAACGCTTCCAGGGTGCGGAAGGGTTATCGATTTGCCGGAAGGGGGGGGGGGGGGTCTTAAATGCTTCCTGGGGTTACCCATACCGCTGGTCCCTGGATCTCTCCTGGGGTGCGTTCTGACCAGAATCTCGAGGAGAATTCAGCCATGGCGACGAGAGCCTCCCAGGAGGCCCTCAAAGGCGACAACAATGCAAGGGTAGCGGTCTCGATACCTTTTCCTCCTCAAACGTGAGTCGTGGAACGAGCAGTGGCATCTCGAGGAGCATCCAGCCGTGGTGACGTGCGCTCTCCAGGACGAACAGCGGCATCGGTACCTTTTCCTGCTCTGGCCCGACCTGGCCATCGCTCGGACGTCCATTCCCTGTGCGTTTTTCGGTTCCGTGCGTGTTTTTTTCCCCAGATGATCAAGGATGCTCCTCGATGGTCCTCGCCGAAGGACAAATGCACACGTCCGAGCGATGCCAAGCGACCGCCTTCTGAGGAGGCCGCGCCCCTCTCGCCCTGCCCCCCCTCTCTCGAGGGGCAGCGTCAGGGTAGGAAGGCACCAACTATACACCAACGCCGATCCTGGCCAGGATCACCCTGGGCCCAGGGATCGGTGTATACGCCCTCCTGCCCTGCGCAAGAAGGCATATACACCGATCCTGGGCCCAGGGTGATCCTGGGCCAGGATCGGTGTTGGTGTACACCCTGCGAAATGCTTAAGAAATCATGGGTTAAGAAATTCATAGTCTCAGAATTTGAATAGAAACCCAGAATGTCGATCAAAAGCCTAGGATTCATAATACAACACTAAGAATCATCGAGACTCTGGCTGAAAACGTAAGTTTTCTTAAGCATCGCCTAGGGTGTATAGTTGGTGCCCTCCGATGCGGGGGGGAACCCGCTGAGGGGGGGGGACACGCCGACCTAGGGCTCCCAACTTCGCGCTTCGCGCTGCGCGAAGCGCGAAGCGCGAATAACTTCGCGCTCTCGCGCCGCCCTCCCAAAGGGAGAATAGGAGGACGAGGAGGAGGGGGGAGAAGGAACGAGGACCGCGAAGCGCGAAGCGCGAATAACTTCGCGCGCTCGAGGGAGCCCTTGCCGACCTGGAGGCGGCGGTGCGGCGCCGAGGGCACGGCGGCGGGCCCCCGACGGCACAGACCGCAGGGTCCTGGGCGGGGCCGGGCCGCCGAGCCCCTGCCGGCCAGGAATGGGCGATCGGGGTTCGACGCATCCCTAAAATTGGGCGCCCGAGTTATCCGGGGTAACTCGGGTCCGGGGTAACTCGGGTTTGGGTTCCCGAAAAACGAACCCGAGTTAGCCCTGACCCGAGTTACCCCTGATGATTCGGGGCTCTGGACGCCCGAGTTATCCGGGGTAACTCGGGTCCGGGGTAACTCGGGTTCGGGTTCCCGAAAAAGGAACCCGAGTTATCCCTGACCCGAGTTACCCCTGATGATTCGGGGCTCTGATAAAAAGGCAAACAACTATGCAGAACATGCCAAAAAAGTACTGAAGCAAGGATCGCCCAGACTATGTTTTCACTACTGGTGAATCGCCCGGAGAAGCAATGAAGGACGCCCCCGGCGTTATCATTAGCACCGCGCCGTAATTGAATAATTATTTGGGGGGGTTTTCGCCGAGCGATATTATTAGCACCGCGCAAATGGAAGGAAAATAAATAATTCCAGCGCCCCGCCTCGGGTGGCATCCCAATTAGAATTGTAATGATAATAAGAATACGAATACGAATAAGGTGTACCCCCTCCTGGTGCCAGGATAACGCTTCCGGGTGCCGGGTGCGTTATCCTTTCACCGGAGAGGGGGGGGGGTTCCTTAATCGCTTACTCGGGTTAGTCCTCCTGCAGAGGGACAGGCCCGACTTCACCTGAGCCCAGCCCCTCCCCCGAACGCTGCCGCTGATCTCTTCGACGCCTGGTGGCTCCTGGGTCGTAGCTCGGGCCTCCAGCGAGGCGCAGCCGCAGGAAGGCAGCCCGAGGCTGGGAAGCCGACGAAGACCGACGAAGACGTCCGTCGACCTTTGCGCACCGCCCGCATGAACCGACAAGCTGGCTCCTCGCGGCTGAGCAGGGGCCCACCGTCCCGGCATTCCTATAGGCCTACCGCGAGATGCTCTTAGAACCCACACGTGTCCGAATCACAAAAACACTGTCCTTAGAACATGAACCCGACGTGTGCCAAACCAAGATGGTCTGAGCCAGAACTGCTCTGCCTGAGAACATCTCGCGCCGACCACAAAAGGTTTTGAGAACGTTCTCTGGTGGGCTCATATCGAGGCCTCCTAGGTGGGGTCCGAGTAGGTGGTGTCGGAGGATCGCGCCAGATCGCTGATGCATCGGCGATGCATTGGCGATGCATCGGCGATGCATCGGCGATGCGCCGGCGACGCATCGTCGATGTCGGCGATACATCGGCGACGCCGACGTGGATAACATCGGGCTCCACAACGCGCCGCATCGCCGATGCATCGACGATGCGGCGCGATCCTCCGACCTCATCTACTCGGACCCCATCTAGGAGGCCTAGATTATATGGCATAGACCTGTTCTAAGAACATTTCGTGCAGACCAAAAAAACTTCTTAGAACATTGTTTGTTGGGCTTATATCGGGGAGACGTAAGACTCGGGTACGGTCAAAAAACGTCGGCAAACTCTAGTACCGGATTCGTCAACAAACGTCGGCAAATTCGATTATGGGGAATCCAAGGCGCTTCGCCGCTGCTTGACACGGGAGGCACAGCGCATGCGCATCCTGCGCACGGCGGCCCTCCCAGCCATCGGCGCCTTTTTGTCGTCCCCCTCCAGCTCCGATGGCCCCCTTGGCTCGGCAGGCTTCCTCCTCCCTCCTCCTTCTCCTCCTCCCCCTCCTTCTCCTCCTCCTCCTCCTCATCCTCCTCCTCCTCCTCCCTCCTCCTCCCTCCTCACAGGTCTCTTTTCCCTCCTCCCTCCTCCCTCCGTCCTCCTCCCTCCTCTTTCGTCCCTCCTTCCTCCTCTCTCCCTCCTCCGTCCTCCCTCCTCCCTGCGCCCTGCTCCCTGCTCCCTGCTCCCTGCTCCCTGCTCCCTGCTCCCTGCTCCCTCTTCCCTCCTCCCTCCTCCCTCCTCCCTTCTTCCACCTCCACCTCCCACCTCCCTCCTCCCCCTCCTCCCTCCCCCCTCCCTCTCCCAGACAAAGGAGAATACACGCGCGCCCACGCTGGGGCGCGATGGCCTCACCAAGTTTCTGCGCGCAGCTACCCACGGCATGGCCGTGGAAGAAATTTCAGCTGCCACCGCGCCTGCCGCTGCAAGCGCCGCTCTAGTCAGGGCTAGAATGCACTTGGCATCGCCCGAATTTCGCACCTGGGTGCGCTCGATCTGTTCCTCTGTTCCTCCTCCCTCCTCCCTCCTCCCTCCTCCCTCCTCCCTCCTCCCTCCTCCCCCCTCCTCCTCCTCCTCCTCCTCCTCCTCCTCTCCTCCTCCTCCTCCTCCTCCTCCTCCTCCCCCTCCCTCCTCCCTCCTCCCTCCTCCCTCCTCCTCCTCCTCCTCCCTCCTCTCCTCCCTCCTCCCTCCTCCCTCCTCCCTCCTCCTCCTCCTCCCTCCTCCCTCCCTCCTCCTCCTCCTCCCTCCTTCTCCTCCTTCCTCCTCCTCCTCCTCCCTCCTCCTCCTCCTCCCTCCTCTCCTCCTCCTCGCCTCCTCCCCTCCTCCTCCTCCTCCTCCTCCTCCCCCTCCTCCTCCTCCTCCTCCTCCTCCTCCTCCTCCTCCTCCTCCTCCTCTCCTCCTCTTCCCCCTCCTCCTCTCGCTCCCCGCCTCGCCCCGCCCCCTCCTTTGCGCGCCGCCCGCGCGCCTCGATGGGTGGGAACCTCACGGGAGGCGCCGCGGCCCCAGCCGCAACGCCGCCCACGCCTGCGGGAGAGCCCAGAACCGCCTCGACGAGTCGGACCGGCGATCGAAATCCATCGGGTCGGTGGAAATGGGCAGAGGAGTCGGGAGACGTCGAATCGGCGGAAATCAGCAGGCCAGTGAGGCCTCCATCGAGAAACCCAGGCCCGGGTCGGAATCGGAATCAGGAACGGGTGCGTCTGGGAGCGCCTGGAAAGCGCCTGCGGAGCGCCTGCGGAGCGCCTCGGGCCACTTGGGAGCGCTTGGGCGTTCCCGGAGCGTCTGGGAGCGCTGGGGAGCGCCTGGGAGCATCGCGGACCCTGTGGCTTTTGCCAAAGATCGCGGCCTCGGGGGCGCCTGTGGTATGTTTGTTACCTTATCTTATCCTGTCCGAATCGAGTCGGAGTCGGAATCGATCAACATCGAACCGAATCGGGTCGAAGGAGTCGAAAGGAGCCCCAGACGGGGGGTGTGAAGTCAGAAGCTTCTGGCCGCGACTCTCCGGCCGAGGGGAGATGAGCCTTGGCTCGCCACCCCTGGTCTAGACTCAGATGCCCTGCTGAAGGGGCCCAGGGAAACACCAACAAATCGGCAAAGCATCCGGGCGTCGGAGGAGTCGAACTGATAGAGGAACTACCAAGCTGCACATCAATCCTCAAAGGTCCGCATGCACTTCTTGGATCTGTGCTGACCGGCCCTCGTCCCTGTCGCGCGGATCGCTTCAGGGGCGGCGACAGAGACGCCGACAGGGGGACCCCAACTCCAATATGAGAAATCCGGGCGGAACTCCGAAGGTTTACGTCTACCCATCGGTCGGAAGAAGCAGGTAGAAACATGAAGTAGGAAGGCGTTGAAGTTGAGAGTAGATTGGGATCCGTCCGCCCCCTGACGAGGGCGGAAAAGGTGAAGCCACTCGATCATTGAAGCAGAAAGCAGGTTGGAACCTGGGAACCTTCAACGACCGAAGGCGACGCAATTTTGCTCTTACTCGATCCAGCGCCGCCGACGCCTGCGCCGCCGCGCACGGCGGCCATGCCCGCCCGGCGCCGCCCGCCTGGGAGGAGCGTCAGGGGGGGGGGCCGGCAGAGGGGGGAAAGCACCGACCTGGAATCGGCGACACATCGCCGATCGGTTGGCGATCGTTGGCGGCGAGCCAGGGGGGGAAATCAGGAGGAGGCCTTCTCAGAAGGCGGCGGCACTTCTCAGAAGCCTTCGCGCCTTCCGAGAAGTGTCGTGTCCTCGGGGAAGGCTCAGAAACCTTCTCAGAAGGCCAGGGGACTTCCGAATCTCCTGGGAAGGCCCGCCCCTTCTCACCTACCCCCCTGGCTCGCCGCCGAGATAGGCCCCCGATAATGAATCCGAACGTTCCTGAGCGGGGGTGGGCTAGCGGCTAGAGGGCCCCTCATCGGCGACAAACGGCTGATGGGGGGTCGGTGCGTCCCACCCCCCTGTGCCTATGCTCCTCCGAACTGGGGAAACTGAAAAGCACCCATACCGCGACTCCCCGGGCCTCTCCCTGGGTGCATTCTGACCAAAACCTCGAGGCGAATCCAGCCGTGGCGACGAATGCCTCCCAGGAGGCCGAAAACGGCAAAAACGAGAGAGAAGGGGTCGATGTCAAGGGTAGCGGCACGGTCGACCTGGGACAGAAGAACACCCTTCAAGAACATAACCCCCCCCGCCGGCTAAGACACCCCAAACCATGAAGATCACTCGAAGGTCCCCCCCAGCATGCAAAGGAGCATCGAGGCAACCTCGATCTTATACCTCGACCCGACCGTTTCGGTAGATGCATCCCACCCCTTATGTCCCTCCTCCTCTATGGACACATTGGGTGCCGTGACGTCCATAGACACTCTCGGGTCGGGGTGGACACGTCTCTATGGACAATGTGGCCGCTGCGTTCGGCGCGGTGCACGGTCGGAGAGAGGGTAGATCCGTCTGTTGTTCCTGCTCTGGAGCAAGTCCCACATGGTACCCCAAGATTAGTAGAAGAAGCAACGCCATAAACGCGGAGCGCCAAAAGCTTCCGTGTATGGCGTTGCTGCGTCTTCGAAAGATGCATCCCCCCTTCTGCCCGTACCCCCACCCCTCCTCTGATGGGCAAACTTTCCACCACCACTGCCACATGTAGGACAAGGGAGAAGGGAGGATAAGGAGGTCAACCTCCATAACCCTCCCACATCCACCTCCTCCTCCCACATCCTGATCCTCCTCCTCCTCCTCCCACATCCTCCTCCTCCTCCCACATATTCCTCCTCTTCCTCCTCCTCCTCCTCCAAAATCCTCCTTCCTCT
>CAUYUJ010017629.1:151599-167776 GCA_963575745.1 Prorocentrum cordatum | reverse complement strand
AAAAGGAAGATGATGTGGGAGGAGGAAGAGGAGGAGGATGTGGGAGGAGGAGGAGGAGGAGGAGGAAGAGGAGGATGTGGGTTGTGGGACAGGGAGGAGGACCTTTTGGACCTTTTGCGCAGCACGGCGTGCTAAAAAGGAGGAGGGGAAAACAGAGGGAGGAGGCCAAGCACCTGCACCCAAGGTGGCTACTCCATAGCAGCCACCCCCAGCGCCTCCTCCTCCCCGCAATGGGAAGAGGGCGCGTGGGAGGGTACAGGGCTTGCCCTCCTGGCACGCTGTGCTGTCTCCCCGGCGACGCACGCGTCCACTAACCTCGCATGCGAAATCGCTTGCGAGGCCTTAGAAGGCCCCGCATAGCTCGGAAACAGCCCGCGTTTAATTCGGCCGAGATTCTCTCGGCCTTTGCGAGTGGGGGGCCCGCAACCTTCGGCCAAATGGCGACCGTCAACGGTCGCGGTCCGACCACATCTGAAACAAAAATGCAAGGAATGCAGGTCCCAGAATCCCAGACGGTGGGAGGGGTCGAGCTCCAGCCCACCAACAGCGACGCCACAACGAGCCGCGGCCACCACGTCCCGAGGAAAACCAGGAGGGACGACCAGCGGCGAAAAGCACTCCGTCTTCAGGGCCTCTAAGAGGCCCTGTCGGGACGAAAGAACAGAGCACAGTTGGCACCTGAAACGGGACCCGACAGGTATAAATCTGTGAGAGCTGGCCCTGGCCGCGTGCTCGAGGCGTCGGGTCTCGGCGGTCTTCGGCCTGGGCCGCTCGACCTCCGTCGGGGCCTTGGACCGCTTGGGGTCCGCCGAAGAGGCGTCCGCCAGAGCCCGCCGAGCCCTTCGACGCACCAGTGCAGCGGTGAGGTCCCAGGCGTCTGTGGCGGGGACAACCTGGGCGGCCAAAGTCCATGAGCGCTCAGCGGCTTCAGAAGCCGCTTCATCGGCTAACTGATTACCACTGGCAAGAAATGCTTCGTAATGGGAGAGGGAGGAGTCGTCAGGGGACAGGTGCGAGGGCGTCCATTCGACCGAGACATGCCCTGGGCCTCGGTCGTCGATGGCGCAACGAATTCGCAGCCACAAATCGCTGTTCCTCCCCCCCAAGCTCTAAGGTCGGCCCCGACTCCACCCCGTCATGAGAGGCTTGTGGTCCGTCACAAAATGGACAGGACCAGTGGTGTTTTCCAGAAAGAGTGCGAAAGCCTGCAGCTCCGACCTGGGCACCGTTTGCGAGGGGCCTCGCAAAATCTCGGAGATGCCCCCCAAGACGGCCCAACGCAAAGGTCCCTCCCCAGGTCGCGCGTCCCTGACCACAACCACAGCGGAGCCGCAACGACGGCGACGAGGGTCGGACGAAAAGCGTCCTCCAGATCCGTCCCCGAAGCCGATCAACGGGCTGCTGCCAGGGTCTCTAGAGCAGGCTCCGAGAGGGACCTCACCAAGTTGGGCTCTGCTCAGGCTCTCCAACGGCTCCCTGAAAACAGGGTGGGTGACACGGGTAGGCGGAACACCTCTGAGCCAAAGGCTTGGTTCAGATTCAACAGACGCTAACGCTTGCGGAATCAAATGATCAGTAGACGTGAAATCACTGGGATCTTTATTGCAGGGGCAACGCCAAATGCGATGCGCAAGAGTTTCTTCCTCCTGCTGGCATCGCGGACACAGGCGGTCAGCGGGCTCACTCAGAGGGTGCTGCCTGTCCATCGTCCACTGGGCGCCCGTGACCACGCACAAATTGAGGCCGAACAGGTCGAGCTCCCCCTTCTTGGCGAAGTGGCTGAGCTCCAGCCTGGCCCAATAGAGGTCAGCTCCCTCAGCCGGGCCATCACCTGCCATGTGCTTCGACGCATTGCTCCAAAGCTGAGCGCGAAAATCAGTGACCACGTCGTCCAGCAGCTCGGAGATATCGAACCCAGTGGGGTCGTAGCCTGCACGTCGTGCGGTTGGGATCAGCCACTCCTCGATTCCTCCGACAGTGGGCCTCCTCCAACGTAGAACCGAGGGTGCTTCCCATCCCGCGTCAAGCAACGTCGCAATAACAGCTCCAATAGGTCCTTTGACCAGTCTCCATCTTTTGCTGGCGCCAACTGCGAGAAGCCGCCGATGGATGACAGTCCAAGCATTTTCAACTCGATGGTGGATGCTGGTGTCGGTCTTCCAGAGGCAGAGAAACTCTGAAAGAAGGCCTCGACGTAACTCCAGGGCTGGATCCTTGAGACCGTAGAGGACCGCCAGTGTTGTCGTAAGACACCTGCCCTTCATGGGCCCAGCTCCCGCCAAGGCTGCCTGCCGCCTGACGGCGAGGACGTTGGACGGCGACATGCCTTGGGCCTGGTGTCCGTAGGAGCCTTGAGGAGCTGCGCCTGTGGTCCAAAGACCCTGAGCTTCGCGCCGTAGAGGAGCATGTCTGCGTATGCGGCCAATGCGAGCCGCCCTCCTCTTGCTGGCAGTCAACCTCATTCTGGCCTTAGCGACTGTGCGCCGTTTGCCAGAAGCTGCATCGATGCCAAGATCCGTGCCGTGAAGACCGAACCGTACAGGGATACCACGCTTCTGCAATTGAGCAGCTGTCCTCCTCCCGCCCTGCGGAACGGTGGCAATGAGCACAGACTTGTCCGAAAGCTTGAGACGGAATTGCTTGGCGAGGTCGGCCAGAGTGACCGTGGCGTGAAGGATCTCTGTCTGGACCTTGGCCTGCGTGCCCTCTGCGCGGGCCACAGTGTCATCGATGAATGTCCAGAAGGTGCTGAAACTCGCTCTGCGATGTGCCGCCTCCATCAATGGGTGTAAAAACAACTTGGCAATCCTTACCCCATGCGGGGATCCTGCAACAAGTGACCTGGTGGCGTAGATGGCGTCTGCAACGCCGAGAGAGCCACGCAGGAACCGCGGCCCAGCACACATCTCCAACTCCAGTAACACCACAATCGCTGGGAACTTGAGATCGAGTGCAGCCTGGCCGGTGAGGATCCAGGACAACGAGTCGTAGAACTTCTCGGAGTCCAGGAGAAGGGTCGCCGCCGAGATGCCAAGCGCCACTGCGGATTCATCGAGCAGCGCTCGCAAGAGACCTGCTCGAAGCGAGCTGCTGCCCGCCACTGCAGTGTCCCAGAAATCAGAAAGCTCCTTAGTCCATGTGGACGTGACGCCTGCTCTCACGCGGGACCATATCTTTGCCGTCTCTGGAAGTAATCCAATGACCCTCTCTCCTCCTTTGGGTTTGGGTAATAATGCTCCAATAGATGCCAAGATCTGAGCAGGCCACACTCCATGTTCTTCAATACTGTTGAGAAGCCTGCAGTAATCACACCGACCTTCGAGTGGGAGCCGCTGGATGTCCAGCGGTGTGATGGAGTCAACTCCGCATGCCTTGGTGCCTAAAACCCTGATAACATTGTCCACCTGCTCGATGCTGACTGGATCCAGCTCCTCCTCGCGGCTTTGCGCGTGCAAGCGCTTGAACATGGCGAGGATGTCGGCCTGAGAGTCGACTGGGTCGTGCCAGAGTCTCTCCCAGGTGGATCTGGTGTGTTCCATCCTGATAGTTGGGTCTCCAACGACTCGCCCATCCACTAAGGGGTCAGAAGAGACCGCCTTGGGTTCCTTCACCAATGAGTGGAGCAGTCCTGGCTTAGACGTCCAAACTCCCTTGGCCCAGCGGATGAACGCATGCCGCCTCAAGGTCAAACACCTTGCCTGGGAACGACAGGCCAGCTTCTCAGTTAAGTCAGCAAAATCGTCGCGCTCCATCTCAGTGGCGCTAGCGAATGCGCGCGACCAGGAGATCCACCGCTGCTGATTAGCGGTGCCCTCAGAGCCTGGACCAAAGAAATCCGATGGGTCGAAGCTGCTAGCGTCGTTAGTGTAGCGACCAAGAGCTGCGGTGCAAATCGCTATCTGGCGAGGATCCTTGCCATGTCGTAGAAGAGCCATGATTCTTTGAACCAAGGTGAGAACAGTTCCCCACCATTCTCCAGCTCCATCAGTCATGTGCACTCGCCCTGGGGTAGCTCTGGTCTGCATCCATTGTAAAGAAAATCCAGCTGCGCGTGGAGCCCGTTGTCGAAGGTCGAGTTGATGATGAAGTGCGAAAGCACGTTCCACTCCTGAGGACCACCGCGCGTACTGTCTGGTGACGGCACCAAGGCCAAGTGCGTTGATATGGCCCAACAACTCAGACTCGACCACACTGCAACATTGAGAACTGAGCCTCTCCATGGAGGGCTGCTCTTCCCACAGGTCTGAAGGAATGTGAAAAGAGACCTGGGACCCAGGATCCAACGTGCTCCTTGAGGGGTGTAGTGCATCGTAGTCCTCCAACAGATCGGGTGGTACGCGTGCCCGTTCTTGCTCTTGCCGTTGAGCTCGAAGTATAGACCCCTTGCTGCTAGGATCCGAAGCGAGCTTGGGTCTGGCTACCTTTGGAAACGGTTCAGGTAACAAAAGTGTCTGGTACCACCATCTGCGCATGCCATCGTGGACGTCAACCTGCAGTGCACAATGCGTCTTCCACGGGACCTGAGGCTGCGACCGAACTCGGTATCTGGAAGATGTTCCGTACTTGGCCATTGCGAAATCAATGAGGGAGCCCTCCTGCCCTTTATCGCACGTGGTGCTGACGTCAGCAGGTAGAATGAGCGCGCCCCCAATTTTATCAGGCCACCCAGATCCTTGCAATGAAGTTGGTGAAATATTCAAGTCGCCGATAACCAACCAAGGGTCTGCAAGCCCATGAAGGAAAGAAGCTAACGCAACCAGCACCTGACGATTTCTGCCAGAAACTCCCAATCCTGGCCAAAGATAAACTGATACCAAGACCAGATTGCCCGAGGACAAATGCAGGATCATGGCGGCGAACCCGCGCATAGGATCAGGTTGGCGTGCAGCTTGTGCATATTGCCGAATGGCCTGCAGCGAGGCGGTAGCCAGATGCTTCTTGGCCATGACCCATTCACCGCCAGACGAACCTCCTCGTCCTGTTGGAGTGTGCTCCCTGTGGCGCAGACCTTCCAACCGTCTTTGTCCAGTTCGATCTCCGTCTTGGAGTGGAACGTGGCGGCGGTGACATGAGTCTCCACCAGACAAAACACAGAGTAAGGGGCTGTGTTGACATAACGCTGCGCTTGAGGCCCCCACTCAGTGATGTTACCGTAAAGGATCGAAAAATCTTTCTCGTCGGATATGAGCTTGGAGGGGGCTGGAGCGGCCAAAGCCTGCGCTGCTGGTGCGCTGCGGTCAGCCTCAAGGCCCGTCGGGTCGCCGCAAGAGGCAGCCTGGTCCGCCCTAGCCTCAGAGGGCCTGGCGGCGACGCCAGGTGGGGCGGGGCCTCCCTCCGCCTCGAACGGCGAGTCCTGGTGGAAACGCTCGTTGCCCTCCCCAAGCTCCAGATCCTCGAACGGATCAAGCTCGGCGTCGTGCAGGTGCGCCGTCGTAACGGAAGGGACAGAGGCCTGCGGTCCCGTAGATGCGCGAGGCGCAGCCCTCGGGGGAGGGCTGTCATTAAGGGCAACATACGCCAGCCCGCCAAGCGCACCCGTCAGCGAGGCTTGACCCGATGCGCGCGAAGAAGTACGAGTGGCCGAAATCCTCACACTCGGGGATGGCGTAGCTCCGCGCGACGCAGAACGCGATGAACGTCTTGACTGCGGTGCACGCGCCGCCGAGCCTTGAGCCGCAGTCGGCGAACTGCTCACCTCCAACGGTGCTGTAGCTGTCTCGCTTCCAAAAGCGCGCTCCTCATCCGAGTCGAGGAAGAAATCGACTGGGTAGGGCCAGGGGCGCCCGCCGAAACAGCATGCCGACAAAACTCGGCGTGGCGCCCCTCGATCTGCGTTAGGCTGTGGACGGAGCCCGTGATGCTGCAGGGGAGGGGGCGGCGCCAGGAGCACCAGGGGCGGCCTCTGCGGAGGTGGAAGCAGCCTCCTGCTGAGCGTAGAGCTCCTCCTGGGCCGACTTGGCCTTGGCTCTGGCAGCAGCGCGCATGGCCTCGGCCCCAGCTGGAGCACCTGTTGCCGCAGCGGCGCCAGCAGGCCCAGCCCCGTCAGTAGCAGCAGCAGCAGCGGGGCCAGCAGCAGAGCCAGCCGCATCGCTGCCGCCCACGCGCCTGCGCTTGGCCTCCTCCCTGGCGCGCAGCTTGCGAGCCTCCTCACGAAGCTCCAGGATGCGCTGCGCCGAGGGACCGAGGACTTCCTGGACCTTGGTCTGGACGCTGTCGGCCAGCTCCTGCTTGATGCGCTCCCAGCCCACGCGTGCCTGCTCATCGAGCTCCAGGCCCGAGAGATCGAACAGCGGCCCGTCCACGATCTGAAGCGAGCCCTCGTCGACGAGCGTCGAAAGGTTGATCGCCGAAGAAGAGGGTGGCGCCGCTGACGGCGGCGCCGAGGCCTTGACCTGCTTGGCGCAGGCCGCCTCCCAGTCCTGCTGCGCCGCATGGGCGCTGGCGGCCGCCTCGCCCTCTGCGGCCTGGGCGTCGGCGAGCCACTGCTGGCCCTCCAGAACGCGGGCCGAGCAGGTCTCAAGCCATGCCAGCGCCCTCCTGCAAGCCACTCCTTTGGCCCGCACTTCCTCCTCAAGGAGTGGCGCCTTCTGCGGGGCACCCGCGCCGGCAGCAGCTGCCTGCGCCTCCTTCTTGGCCTGCACCGCCGCCTTGAGCTTGAGAAGCTCGTCGCAATCCGAGCCGAGCTCCTTCTCGAAGAACTCGAAGGGATCAGCGGCTTGAGCAGGCTGCTGCTGCTGCTGCTGCTGCCCTTCGCGGCCACCATGAGGAACCCAGCCCGCCTGCTGGTAGACTCATGGCCGACGCTGGACGGCCTGGGCCTTCGGTGCGGGCCGGGGCAAAGGTGGTCCCTTGGCGCCCTTGCCTCCTGCTTGAGCCCAGGGAGGAGCCGCAGGGGCATCTGCCGCTGGCTCTGCCTCAGGAGGAGGCGTCGCGACCGCCTGCGGTGGGCCCCAAACCCACTGGCCGCGGGGGCGCTTGTCCTCCGAAGGGCTCGGCACCATGGCGCCTCCGCACTGGTAGCACCAGTGGTTGTTCTTGAAATTCCAGCGGAATCTGCAGGGAGTGCATGTGATGTACGTCGTCTTGGCCCCTGCCGCTGGAGCCGAGCGAACGCCGCCCTTCTTGCCGCCGCCTCCCATTGCTGATGCGAGGGAGACTGCTCTCCCAGTGAAGGGGGCAGGCGATGGACTGGGGCGGGCCAGCCCTCGCAGAGAGGATGTCGGGCGCAAGCACCCTGGCACGGCCGCGGACCAGCGGCATCCAGTTCGGCCAATGCGGGCTCCGCCCGCACGAAAGGCATCTTGAGCCAAAATGGCTACGGGGGACAGGGAGGAGGAGGAGGGGCAGGAGGAGGAGGAGGAGGAGGAGGAGGAGGAACAGGAGAAGGAGGAGGAAGGAGGAGGACGGAGGAGGAGGCTGAGGAGGAGGAGCATGAGGAGGAGCAGGAGGCAGATGATAAAAAAAGGAGGAAGAGGACCCCCGTCGCAATACTTCAGCATGCTTCAAAACGTTCGCGCCAGAGGATACCAGGGTAGTCTGCGCCAGGGCGCCGAAGCAGGCTCGGGGCGCAAAGGGGGCCAGGTGGAATTGATGTGTTCTTTTTTAAACGGAACACCTATGGGAATCTCTCCTTTCCTCTCTCATCTCTCTCTCTCTCTCTCTCTCTTCTCTCTCTCTCTCTCTCTCTCTCTCTCTCTCTCTCTCTCTCTCTATCTCTCTCTCTCTCTCTCTCTCTTCTCTCTCCTCTCGCTCTCTCTCTCTCTCTCTCTCTCTCTCTCTCTCTCTCTCTCTCTCTCTCTCTCTCTCTCTCTCTCTCTCTCTCTCTCTCTCTCTCTCTCTCTCTCTCCTCTCTCTCTCTCTCTCTCTCTCTCTCCTCTCTCTCTCTCTTCTCTCTCTCTCTCTCTCTCTCTCTCTCTCTCTTCTCTCTCTCTCTCTCTCCTCTCTCTCTATCTGTCTCTCTGCATGGTTTTCTGTTCCTTCTCCCGCGCAGTCAAGGGCGCGGCTTTGCCTTGGAAGATCCATGAAAGACGCCGCATGCGCCTGAGCGCAGCAACTGTATAACACGCATCGCCCGTAGGTTCAATCACTGGAGCGGTTTGTAGGCGTCGGCAAACGCGGCAAACGGCGCGAAGTACGTGCGTCCCCAATCCAACGTCTTGTGCGCGTTCATCTTGCGCCACTGCAGCTCCGCCAGCAGCGCGCGCCACTGTTCGCGGCCCGAGTGGCCCGGCATGCCACCGCCGCAGCGGCGACGAACCCAGCGTTTGACAAGTTGACCAGGAGGTGACCTTGCCGTAGTTCGGCCTCGCGGGGAACTCCCCGCCCGAGAACGCGTTCGTCAGTAAATCGCTACGCGCTGCCGTCGTTGCGGAGGGGCGTGCAGGTGGGCGTCCGAGAAGACGTTGTGGCGGTGGGCTGAAATCAAATATCTGAAATTGACGCCGCCCCCTGCGCGGCGCAAGCAGAGACGCCCGCACCGTGCCCCCCTAGAGGGCCGAGGATGTCGCTGGCGCGCGCCATGCGGCGGCCCTCGGGGATTCCCGCGAACGCAGTCGTCAGTGCCATCTTGAACTTCTTTCGCTGGGCCTCGAGCGCTTTGTTGGTCAGGTCATTGTCCAGGCGGCATTTCACGTGGATGTAGCATTCGTTGCCCGCTGATTTCTGGATGCACTGCATGCTGGATCCTTGCTCGCCCCACGTGGAAGTGGACATCTTGACGCAAGCACTAGCAAAACATAGTGCAGCGTGCTCCGTGACGGGGCGGCCCGGCTGGTAGAATCCGGCGCGCGCCTTCAAGGCGCCGGACCCCTTCGCGGCACTCGCGAAGAGCCAGGGCATGTTGGAGAGCGAGCACGCCGCAGCCATCGCCTAGTGCTTCGCGCTGCGTAGCTCGGAATCTTCTACGCGTGCGAAGTTCGCCCGCTGCTGGAAGTTCTCCATGACGCTCGCCCACGCGCGCCCCGCCTCTGCCTTCGCTGCGTCGCTCTGCGCAAACTGAGCCGCCGTCGTCGCCTGCTCCACGCGGATGACAAGGTGCTGAGGCGTCGAGTCGATGGCGGGCCAAGCCCCGTCGTCCAGCTCGTAGGCGGCGTCGAGGTGAGCGCGAAGCTCGCTGCCGCAGACCAGGCCAACCACGCGGGCGAGGAGGAAGTCGCTCGCTGGGTCTCAGGTCATGCCGAAGTCGACGCACAAAGCGACGATGGACAGAGCATCCTTCTTGACGATGTCCATGTTCGCCCAATCGTCGCCGAAGTCAACTGCAATCCTGGTCGATCGCCGCTTCGTCTCCTCCAGGAGCGCGGCCTTCGTCTTCGCCGCCGTCGTCGCAACCTGGAACTTGAAACAACTGGCATACAATTCCTCCAGCTCGTCGTCTTCCCGCGTGTCTACGTCGCCGCTACCCGCCGCCGCGTCTAAGCGCGCACGCCGCTCCGCGGGGGCGTCGGCAGGCACCGCCACGCGGGCGAGACGCGCGGGAAACGAGACACGCGGGACGTCTCACAAAGCAGGCTCGCGACTGTCTGGGCGCAACCCTTCTCTGAGCCAAAACACAAGCAGCGTGGAGGCAAACCGCTGTCATGATTGATCACAGCGTTTCCTATGTTGTCTTGCTGGGTTCGTCGTGGGTTCATTAATGGCTGTCGTCCAGAAATCCCTCGTGGGTCTCTTGCGTCCTGCCCGTGGTCCCCATCCTGGGCCTTCCCTGGGGATGCTCGCGGGATGCTGTGCGTTTCTCCTACTGCCTCCTCCACCATCGCGAAATGCTGAGAACCTAACCTGGTACAGACACGATAATGCATGTTTGGTCTTCTCGGGCCCCGAAAGCTGTTCCGAATCCGACTCTGAAGAGGAAAAGGGGTCGCTACCCTCGACCGCCGACTCAGACGTCGAACGCGAGCGCGCGGAAAAGGACCAGGATGAAAGCTGTTCATGAGATTGTTCTGCGCCTTCGCCTTCGCGTTCGCCTTCCTCATTCTGCTCCTCCGCAGGCTCTCTCTGTTCTTCCTCCGCTTCTCCTCCTTCGACATAGGCGCCCGCGTCGAGACCAGGGGGGGCGGCGCCTGCTTGCCGCGCAAGCGCCGCCCCACCCCTGGACTCTTCCAGCCGCTGTTGCTCAGCATCTGCTCTACGGTACGGCTGCTTATCTTGCTCTCCCCCATAGGAGGCACGCGGGTCATCGTCTGCTCTACGATACGGCTGTTTTATCTCGAAGCTTGAGCCTGGAAACAACTACGGACAGGATGCTGATGATGTTGCTGATGATGATGGTGATGATGATGATGATGATGATGATGATGATGATGATGATGACGAGTCTTGTGATGAAGGCGCTGCCGGCGACGATGGCGGCACCAACAATGTGTTTCAAGACAGTGCCGATGACAATGGTGATGACGAGTATGGTCGTCAAGATGCTGTCGATGGCGATGCTGATGACATGCGTCAGCCTGAAGATGATATCCATGACGATGCCATGGCAACAATTACTCTCAACGCGCTGTCGGTGACCATGGTGGTGACCAGCACGCGTTTCAAGACAGTGCTGGTGACGATGGTGATGACGAGTATTGGTTTCGAGAGGCTGCTGATGACGATGCTGATGACATGCATTCGTATTATGATGCTGTTGGTGACGGTGGTGATGACGAGCATAACTATCAAAACCTTGCTGATGACAATGGTGGTGGCAAGCATGTGTTTTGAGAGAGTACCCATGAAGATGATGATGACAACTATGTTTCTGAAGATGCTCTCGATGATGATGCTGATGACGATGCTGATGAGAAGTATGGTGTTCAGCATTCGGTCGAACACCTCTTCAGCAGCTGCGCCTTTCCGAGAACGTTCCGCCCCGATCTAAAACCCGAAAGTGGTCCGAGGGTGGAGGAGAAGTGGGAAGGAGGAGGGGGGAGACGATGAGGACCAAGGGAAAAGAGGAATCTGAGGAGAGGAATTCGGAGAACGAGGAGGTGCTGCAGGAGAGGGAAAGGAGGACAAGGAGAGCGAGGAGCAGGGAGAGGAGGCGGCGGACGAGGTGCTGCCGACGCCCACGGGCTTGCCTCCTCGCTCAGGGCCCTCGGAGGAGCAGGAGGAGGTGCTGCCGACGGACTCTGGCGCTGCCGGCTGCCTCAGGGGGCTGGGCCCTGGGGGAAAGGTCCCAGGAACAAAAAAACGCCCACTGCTGCACGGGCCCCGTTTTTTTGTCGGGCGGGTCAGGAAAAAAGAAAAAACAACTGGAGCAGTGGATTCGGGGGGCGTTTTTTTTGTTGCTGGGACCTTCCCCCAGGACGGCCAGTCCCTCCACAAAGGGATCCGATCTGTAGGCGCCGCAGAGAGGGAGAGAGAGAGAGAGAGAGAGAATCATGAAATCCTCAGAGAGCCGAAAGCCCGTCTACTCATCCAGTGCGGAGCTGGCAAAAAAACACACACATAAAATCCACCAGGCCCCCTTTGCGCCCCAAGCCCCCCGGGACGTCCCCAAGGGTCCCACATCAGGCCCCAAGAGGCCCACCAAAGGCCCCTGAGAGGCCCCAGGACGCCCCCGAATGCCGCCTCCAAGAAACTTCCGATGAGGCACCGGGCTGCTCACGTAAGGATGTATTGCTTCCGTCGGCGATCCCGTTGGGGCCAAACTGTGGCGGGCTATCCCGTGCCTGCTGAGGATGAGGCCGCTGCAGCCTGTGCTGCCGATTCCCTCTCCTGAAGCCTGTGCAAGCGGGCAGCCGTCCTGTCGTTTTGAGGGAGCAGCGAAAATGGACGCAAAAAACGTCCATCACGAAAGATGGACACAAGAAACAATCGCAACATGAACACAGGAAAACCCAGCAACAGTCGAAATAGTCGAAACAGCCACCATCTCGTCCCGACAGCACGGTCGAGCCATGGACACCAGATCGTCCATCCAAAACACGAGCCCCTTCGTCGAGAATCCACGGCCCCATGAAAACATGCCAAACGAAAACAGCTTCAGGGTGGAGAGCCCAGACACGGCACCGTCCTGCTGGGCGGGGGGGTCAGGCCCCAGGGTGCTGAAGTAATGTAAACCCCAGAAGTCGACGGGCCCACCCCGTCATCTCTTTCGATCAGGGAGTGGAGGGAGGGGAACAACGCTCACGGCTGCGAAAGACTTATTAGTATTAGTATTCCCACACGGTACAACGCTGCGCTTAGTGTCGCTGCGTGCTATTATTCGAAAGATGTGGATGCACGTGCCTCAAGCGATCTTGGGCCGAGCGAGCAATACGAGTCTTGGCCCAAAGGATGGAAAACACCACCACCACCACCAACAACACTCATGTTAGGACTGTTCGCTCTTATCTGCTCGAATGTCCGTTAACGCGTATTTCCCAAACCCTCGATACCGGCCCTCTTCGTCTTCGATCGTGCCCCTTTTGGGTGGTATACCTTTCTTCCCTGCAGGCCGCGGACCGTCGGCCTGGCCAGCGGTGGCGATGATCGGCGGCAACCCGACCCCAAGAGGGACGGACACGGAACCGACCACGACGACGACAACGACGACGACGTCGACGACGACGACGACGGCGACGAGCGAAAGCGAGAGAGAGAACGACAGCAGGGCCATGAAGGGCACGAAGTAGGCCACGAAGGACGATGGCGGGGACACGAAGGGAATGCGTATGGGGCCACGAAAGGCCCGAACGAGCGGGGGCTACGAAGGGCAGATAATGCGGGGCCACAGAAGGCAACGACGGGGCAACTGAGGGTAGCATCTGGGCCACGCAAGACAGCGAGGGGGCCACCAAGGGCGACGGCGGGGCCACGAAGGGCATGCACATGGGGCCACGACGGGCGCGAACAAGCAGGGGCCACGACGGGCATGCGTATGTATATTGGGCCGCGGAAGGCAAGGACGGGGCCACTGAAGGCAGGAACGGGGCCACGAAGGGCAGCGAAGGGGCCACGAAGGGCGACGGCGGGGCCACGAAGGGCACGCATATGGGGCCACGACGGGCGCGAACGAGTGGGGGCCACGAAGGCTATGCATATATGGGGCCGCGAAGGGCAGCGAAGGGGCCACGAAGGGGTGCAACGGGACCACGACGGGCAGCGAGGGGGCCAGGAAGGGCTCCAACGGGGCCCGGAAGGACAACGAGTGGGCCACGAGGGGCTGCAATCGGGCCACGAGGGGCAACGAGGGGGCCACGAAGGGTTGCAACGGGGCCACGAAGGGCAGCGAGGGGGCCACGACGGGCAGCGACGGGGCCACGAAGGGCTGCAACGAGGCCACGACGGGCAGCTTGGGGGCCACGAAGGGCTGCAACGGGGCCGCGAAGGGCAGCGAGGGGGCCACGAAGGGGTGCAACGGGGCCACGGCGGGCAGCTTGGGGGCCACGACGGGCTGCAACGCGGCCACGAAGGGCTTCGACGGGGCCACGACGGGCAGCTTGGGGGCCACGACGGGGTGCAACGGGGCCACGACGGGCAGCGAGGAGGCCACGAAAGGCAGCGAGGGGGCCACGAAAGGCAGTGATATCCCGATGTGATCCCCAAGTAAATCTGTGAGAAAATCATTTGCGTGAGCGCGACTCCTGGTTGCCTGAGTGTCGGGAACGCGGCGCTTGAGTAAATTGCTGGAAATGTCAACGCCAGGGCGCTTTCCTTAAGCAAATTGCAAACAAGTCTCCAACGAAAACGCGACTCCAGAGCGCCGAGAGAGCGATTCCTGAATAAATTGTGAAGAAGTCCCAGGCGTGAGCGCGATTCCTGAAAACAATGCGAGGAAGTCTCGGGCGGGAGCGTGGTTTGTCAATACTTGTGACAAAATAGCAGGCAGGAGCCATTGTTCTTGTTGGTGTAAACCGGGGGCCAACGACACTGTTTGAGCCTGAAGACTTTCCTGATAAAATACACGGTGCGAGCCCCGGAATGGGCACGTGAGTTGAAAAACAATGCGCACCGGGCAGGGGGCATCAACAATACTTATTCTTCAACAGTGAGAGTTCAACAACACGGCATCAACGCCTATAGGTGCCCCATCTCCCCAAGGGCACAAGGGTCCACTCTATTCGCATGACCGGACTCCTGTGCCCGTCCCCGCCCACGGGAAAAGGGGGGACGGCCAGCAGCCAACAGCCAACATCCAACACTCATACAAACAACGAACCAAAGAATCCATAGGAACCCGTATAAGGGGTCAACTCGGCCTTGCCTTCGACAAGCGCTCGCGCGCTGGCGAAGCGACGCCGCTGGCTGCCTCTCATAGGATCGTATTAGCGACGGATGGAACTCTGAGTGGGTCCGATTAGGAATAAATGGACCTCATATAAGATCCCATTTAAAATGGGTAGAGTCTAAATGGGGTCCTATAACAGATGGATGGGACTGTTCTAGGATTCTATTAGACATGGATGGAGCTCTAAGAGGATCCATTAAACAATGGATGGAGCTCTACAAGGATCTTATTGGCGATGGATGGATTGAACCCGAGGGTGATCCCATTAGATACGGATGGAGTCCCATTGAGATCGTATTAGAGATGGATGGAACCCAAATGGGATTAGATTGGAAATGGCTGGAGGTCCATACGTAACCGAGTAAACATGGATGGAGCTATACTAGGGTCCTATTCGACATGGATGGACGGAGCTCAATCAGGATCTGATTTCAAATGGATGCGGCTCAGATATCATCCTATGAGAGCTGGATGGGGCTCTGATTGGTGTCCTATTAGAGATGGATGGGGCTGCGATAGGATTCCAACTCGGGATATGGATGGAGCTCTATAGGACCCTAGTGGGGATGGATGGAGCTCTCATAGGATCCGCTTAAGGATGGGTGGAGATCTAACGTCATCCGTATAGGGATGGAAGGCGCTCTACAAGGATCATATCGGAAGTGGATGGGGATGGATGCAGTTACAACAGGATCCGGTTAGGGCTGGATGGAGCTCTAATGCGATCCTGTAAGGTCGGGTGGGGTTCTAATAAGACCGCATGAGGAATGGATGAGGCTTGATTGGGACCCTTTTTCAGGATGGATGAATCTCGATTAGGACCATATTAAGGATAAGTGGTGCTCTAATACGATCCTAATAGAGGTGGGTAGATCTCTAACAAAATCAATGTAAGGATAAATGGAGCTCGAATGAAATCACGTTACGGATGAATGGAGCCCGAACAAGATCCGATTCTGGATGCGCGGAGCTCGAATAGGACCGATCGGATCATAATAGAGGCGGATGGAGCTCTAGTGAAATCAAGTAAAGATTGGAGTGGGCTCGAATAGGATCTGATTAACGAGGAATGGAGCTCGAATCGGATTCGGTTAGGAATGGACGAATAAGGTCCAAGTAGGGATTCATGAAGCTCGAGCAGGATCCAAGTATAGATGGATGGAGAGCGAACAGGGCACTCGTAGGGCTGGATGGTGCTCGAAAAGGATCGATGCGAACAGCGACTCGTGATAGTGGTGCTGGAAACAAGAGTAGTAGCAGTAGTTGCAATAGTAGTAGTAGTAGTAGTAGTAGTAGTAGTAGTAGTCGTCGTCATAATGGTAGTAACGCAAGTAATAATAATAATCGAGCAGTGGTGTCCGGGCGTAGTAGTAGTAATAATCGTAGTCGTAGCCGTAGCAGTAGTGGTAGTAGTGGTAGTAGTAGTAGTAGTACAAGTTGAAGTAGCAGCAGTAGTCGTAGTAGTAGTAATGGTGGTGGTGGTGGTTGTGGTAGGCGTGGTAGTAGTAGTGATAGTAGAAGTAGTAGTAGTAGTAGCAGCAGCAGTAGTAGTAGAAGTGGTAGTAGTAGTAGTAGTACTAGTAGTAGTAGTGGAAGTAGAGGTACTAGTACTACGATCTGCGATACAAGTAGTAGTTTTTGTAATTGTGGTAGTGGTAGCGGTGGCAGGGGTAGAAGTAGCAATAACAATACGACTGCTACAGCCACTACTACCAGTACCAGTAGTAGCAGTAGTAGTTCTACGAGTAGAAAATGCTAGCAGTAGTAATACTAGCACCTCTGGAACTAGAGGTCGTAGTAGTAGTAGTAGTAGCAATAGTAGTAGCAATAGTAGTGGTGATGGTACGATTACAACGACGACTGCTTCTATCACGGCTATGCGGTTGCTACTTCTACCCGTACCACTGCCACTTCTACTGCTATGTATACGTAGATAACTACTACTACTACTACTACTACCACTACTACTACTACTACTACTAC
>CAUYUJ010017629.1:109099-144099 GCA_963575745.1 Prorocentrum cordatum | reverse complement strand
AACGATGAACGGACAACACGCTGTCATACCTATTGGGGGTGCTGGCCCGCGCCTCGCGGTCTGAGGGTACGTGAATTATAGGTATGGGGTATGGGTGTGGGTGGTCGGACCTCCAGGAGAGCCCTGCACACCTCCAGCCCGGGAATGCTGGTGGCCGTGCAAAGATGGGTGCTGGCCGCCAGCTCATGAATACGGAGGCAGGGTGGGGACAAATGGGGACGGGTCTTTTCGGTTCGCCGGCTTCCTGAAATTTCGACGAGGTGGCCCTTGCGAGGCGGGGATGTAGCCAATCCACCGCCTGGGAACCGACGTGCTGGTGCCCCAGCGGGCGGTGGATTCACTTGTATGTTTCCCCCCAGGGGCCCGAATACATCCATATCCACCGCCTGTGGAGGTCCGCGAAGATCGATCCCCCAGGCTGTGGTTGTGGCGAAATCCCCGCCTCGGAAGCCTCGTCGGAAGTCGGGCCCGGGGGGGCAACTGAAACGAGACGGCCCGGGATGAGTATCGTTTCACCGATCCCCATCCCCAGCGGCGTGGCCTGGGCCTCACCGGCCGATTTACCCTCCTGGATGGGGAGATGGGCCGTTCCCTTCGGGTTTCGAGGGGTGAATCCTCAACTGGGGTGGTAATTTGGTGGGGGTCTCGAAGGGGATGAGGATGGGGATTGGGAGGAGGAGGAGGAGGAGGAGGAGGAGGAGGAGGAGGAGGAGGAAGATAGAGGAGGAGGAGGAGGAGGAGGAGGAGGAGGAGGAGGAGGAGGAGGAGGAGGAGGAAGGAGGAGGAGGAGGAGAAGACACTGACGGGAGGAGAAGAGCCAGACCTGGGAGAGGCGGGGAGGGCGGCCCAGGCCGCCCAGAAGAGCTCCGACGTCGCAGAACAAATCCAGACATCGCGGAACATCGGGCCCAGGGTCCCCGACCCCATGCTCGGGTGTTGCCACAAGTGCCCCTGGCCCAGGGTGCCCCCAGGACTTCCAAGAGGCCGCCCCGACCTCCAGAGCACCCCTCGTGAGGCCCCCACGACCTCCAGAGCACCCCTCGTGAGGCCCAGGGGGCCCCAGGGGCTCCAAAGTGGAGCGAAACGCTGGGGGGCACCTCGGGCCAGGGGCACCCGAATCACCTTCGCGTGCCAGTTCTCGAGCCGGGGATCGGTCAGTGCGCGGGCCCCGGGGGGACGCGAGGCCGGGCGAAGACGCCCAGCTCGGAGGAACAAACTGCGACGCCAGGGCCTCCGGGCCTTGGGCACTGGGTAGGACCTCGAAGCCGGAGGAGGAGGAGGAGGAGGAGGAGGAGGAGGAGGAGGAGGAGAAGGAGGAAGAGCGAGGAGGAGGAGGAGCGAGGAGGAGGAGCGAGGAGGAAGAGGAGGAGGAGGAGGAGGAGGAGGAGGAGGAGGAGAAGGAGGGGGAGGAGGAGGAGGATGAGGAGGAGGAGCGATGAGGAGCGAGGAGGAGGAGGAGAAGGAGTGAGGAGGAGGAGGAGGAGCGAGGAGGAGGAGGAGGAGCGAGGAGGAGCGAGGAGGAGGAGGACTCCTGACGACTGGGGGATACTGCTCTGACTGATGACAGGATGATATCATTCGTTGAACCCCAACAATTCTCGCTGGCTTGTTCGGTCTCCTGACGGCAAGGCGGTTGGGGGCAACGCCCCAAACAATGGACAACATATCACGACCGATTTTAAAAGATCACCGACTCGGCCGCACACCCGCTGCAACGACTTACGGCTGGGTGATACTGACGGCCCCAATCTACCGAAGGTCACCCCAGGGCTGAACCTAAACGGTGTTTTTCGCTGTCTTTTGTTCTCGCTTTCCCTCGCCCTTGTCTCGAGGCCGCCTCCACCGCAAAACGAAATCGAAACGAAAACGGCCCACGAGATCACCACAAACACCGTTTGGGTCCAGCCCTGGGTCACCCCAGGCTGGGCACGGAAGCTCTCAGTCTCAGCTATCCTGACAACGGGGGGAAGAGCAGGAAAAAGGAGGAGGAAAGGGAGCAGAGGCCTCCCAAACGGGGTCCGAGCAGACGGGGCCGAGGGATCGCGCCACATCGCCGACGCATCACCGATGCATCACGGACGCATCGCCGATGCATCGGCGACTTCGGTTATGTATTGGCGACAACGGCGTGGAGAAGATCGGGCGATGCCGCCGATGTCGCCGATCCTCCGCCAACGCCGCCGAGGCATCGGCGACGCATCGGTGATGCGATCCACCGACCCCATCTGCGCGGACCCTATCTAGGAGGCCTGGAACGAGGAGGAGAGAGAGAGAGAGAGGAAACGGCAAGAGGGCTCTCCACGGCCCCACTGCGCACCCGCCCCCCCTCCCCGGGCGGGGCCTCCAGGCCGCGGCGGCCGCGCCGTCCGGGGCGGAGGACGGTCTGCGAGACGGGCGGGGGGGAGCGGCACGGTGCGACAGGGCCACACTGTCTCGTCCCGCGGGGCAGTTGTGCACAACCCCTCTGCCAAAGTAAGCAATGCGACGCGCAGGTTTTCGCTAACGAGAGACTCACCGTCGATGGCGCACGAAGAGCACCCCGTGGTTCACCATAGGCTTCGTGGCCAGAATCATAAAACCGGCGCGACCCCCATTAGGGGAAATGCTTGGCATTGCTTGGCGTTGCTTGGGATTGCTGGGCATGAGGAACCCGTGGATCCCGGCTAACCCGGGGAACCTCCGTGCAACGGGCAACGAGGCCCCCGAGGCACCATTCTTCTTGACCAACAAAGAACCCCTTCGGCAATTGGGGGAACAACACAAGCTGTAGGGTGTCGCATTTCGGGCATTTGTAGGCGGAGCCGTCGCCAACTTATAGTTCTGAAGGCAGAAAGGATGGGAGCGGGCACCGACCGACCCGCTGCTCCTCACGAGGCTATATACGCAACCCTGCTCCACGCGAGTGCCGCCCCAGCCCTACCGATCATCAGTAAGGCTGCGGGGTCCCACTCCAGGCCGTGTCCTACGAACGTGACGGAAACGTGGCCGCAGCTAGGTGGACAGCAAGAGCACAACGACGTTCTGCCACTGCTTAAGAGAACGTTCTCCCATCTCCGCGGAATGTGCGCGGAAAAGCAAAGGAGGAAGGAAGGAGGAGGAGGAGGAGGACAAGGGCGGAGGCACGCCAAGGTCGACCACAGCGGACCTACCGCGAGCAGGCCGGTACGCCCGAATGGCAGAAATTGTAGTAGGCTGCACCGAGAATACACCCAAACTGTCTCGAAAAAAGGCAGCCGCACAATGAAAGAAGGAGAAGAAGCACACAGCAGGAGTGTGAAGCACGTACCAAAGGCGACGAGACCAAGTCATCTCTCTGGTCAGCACCTGTTGCGCCTTGACGGTCATGTTCTTTGTGAAAGCGCAGGGAATGTGCGCGGCCTCCACCACCCCACGGCGGAGAGCCCCACGCAGACGGCACAAAGTATATTATGCTACCCCTGGCGGCGGCACGAGATGGCTGGAGAAGCACCCGCTGGCACCAGCCGCTCGTAGCCCTTAAAGAAAATCCAGATCTGAAGCCAGACGCAGGAAGCGGGAGACGGAACTCTGAAAACAAGGCATTCACTTGAGGGCGGGACACGATTGCCCCGGCCGCCGCCGCATGCGAACGGGCACGGGCCTGCACGCTGGAACCCGTGGCTCGCGCGCCACCCGCTGAAGGTGGTCCGCAAGTAGGCTGCTCGCACACGAGAGCGGCCGTTGCTCGCCAGCTGTAGCAGGCGTCGCACTGCCCGAGCTGGTCGTTGCCCACGGAGGGCGGCGATCTTCCAACGATCCCGCCTGCGCCCGTGATGGCGCTGCGCATGTGCTCCGCGAGGCCCACGACAACAAATCGTGGTTCTGTGCTGCCATCGATGGCGTTTTTGGATGCCTCAACCAGCCGCGGAGAGGCAGGGAACATCTGCGAAACCTGCATAATCGCGCGCGGCAAATGTAAGAGGAAACCACGAGAGCGCCCCGTTCCCAGCCAGACCTCGCGGGCGAGGGTGCTGCTGACGTTGCTGAGGATCGCTTCCATGCGCCAGGCGCGAACATTAGGGGAACGAGCCATGACATAAACATGCAGACTCGGAGGTCCGCGAGGATTTCTCGGATCCGCGCTGGACACCCATGGCGGCGCCTCCGGTGTCGCCCCTAGCGCGCTCCGCGCGCCAGGGACGGGGGGCCCAGCGCGAAGATCATAAACCCGATGTGTGCAAACAAAACAGTCTCAGCAAGATCTGTTCAGAGCATTTCGAGCATCTTAGAACACTTTCTGGTGGACCTACAGGCGAGCCAGGACGCTTCGCCACTGCTTGACTGCACCCAATGGGGACGAGCCCGACGAGAGGAGACCCGTCGGAGCGCCTGCTGTGACATCCAGGCCGCGGGGCCATGGGAAGAGGGCGTCGCCTGCCTTCTGATGGGCCGATTTCCCACCACCGCTACCATAGATAAGACTGGGGAGGAAGGGGGAGGGGGAGGTCCTCCTCCTCCTCCTCCTCCTCCTCCTCCTCCTCCTCCTCCTCCTCCTCCTCCCCCCCCACCCCCTCCTCCTCAATACCTCCTCCTCCTCCACCTCCTCCTCCTCCTCCTCCTCCTCCTCCTCTCCTCCTCCTGCTCCTTATCCTTATCCTCCTCCTCCTCCTCCTCCTCCTCCTCCCCCCCTCCTCAATACCTCCTCCTCCTCTTCCTCCTCCTCCTCCTCCTCCTCATCCGCCTCCGCCTCCTCCCTCTTCTGCCTATGGTAGTGGTGGTGGAAAATCCGCTCGTCACCTTGCTCTCCGCGGCGTCGATACAGCGCGGAAAATCCATCCCCAATAGAATCTGCCCGACAAGCGAGGCCGTTTCGTAAACGCACCCAGGGAAGGAGTCGAACAAGGCAGGGCTGTTTCGTGACCGCCCAGGGCCGTTCGGCAAAAACGCCAATGGTCGTGTCCAGGTGTTTTTGTCCTCCCCTGGGTCGAAGTCATCGGGAAGCCGCTCCAGCTGCCCCGCGAACAAGCGGACGGACGCCACGCGCACCTGACACGCGAGGGCGGCCAGGCAGGCGCTGGCCCCGAACTGCCCCCACAAATTTGGCGCGCTCCCGCCTACTTCTCGAGCGGCGCCTTTCCGGAATCGCCAGCCCGGCCAGGCCCGAGCACGAGGCCCAAAGATTTGGCGGCAGCTGCGGCGCCAAGCCGTGCCCAGCCGAGCGCCCTGCACCGTGCCGCGCAGCGGACCGCGAGCTCGTCGAAAGGGCCCAGGGGCACCACTGCTGCTACTGCTTCGTTTTCAGCCATCTGGGGACCCATCTGTGCCCGCACCAAAGGTCACTCCGGCGAAAGGTCACTCTTACGTCTAGTCGATCCAGGAGCGAGCGAGGCGATGGAGAAGACGGCCGGCCTTGCGCTTCGCCTCCGCCCACGCTGCCGCCGGCCTCCGACGGGCTGGGCACCCGCGCTGCCCGAGGAGCGTGGCGTGGCAGGCCAAGCGACTGCTCCCCCACGGCCACGGCCACGCGACCCTCGCAAACGTCGTCGCCGCCCCGAGCTTCGCCTCCGTCGAGGCTGCCGCCGCGTGCCCGCTCTCCGCCTTCGGCAGATTGGCCGCTGCCGCCGCGATGCTGTTTACCAAAAACCACTGCCGACGCAAGCCAGTGCCGGAGACCTGAAGACCACCTCGGCAAGAAGCACGCGTACGTGTACGTTCTTCGCCCACCTTAAACGGCGGCACGTTCTTAGCTCGTGAACGTTTTTTATTCGTGCACGTTGTTTGGCCACCCCAGACTGCGGCGCGATCGCTGTTCGTGCACGTTCTCTGTTGTTCGTGGGCGTTCGTCGTGCAGGTCGTCGACACAAGCTGATCATCATTACGACGTCCCTCCCTTGTCGAACTTGGACGGCGCATGGCAAAGATTCGTGGCATCGCCCTGCCCTGCGGCCGCGCGGTCCGAAACGGCTGCGAAAAGCGAAAGCACGGCGGCGACCGCTGGTTTCGCCGACGGTTTGTGCCGTCCGGCTGGCTTCGCCCGGCTGGTTTTGCCGCCCGGCGAAAACAGCTCCGTCGGAAAAACCAGCTCCGTCGGCGAAACCAGCTGCCGTCGGCGACCCGACCCGCCCGCTAGGGTCCGTCCGCCCGACCCGACCCGCCCGTTAGGGTTCGCGCGTGTTCGGTCGGGCGCGCCCCACAAGTCAATGTCCCGCCCGCCCGACCCCACCCCCTCGTCAGGGTCCGCCCGCCCGACCCGACCCGACCCGCCCGGTAGGGTCCGCCCGCCCGACCTGACCCGCCCGCTTGGGTTCGCGCGTGCTCGCCCGCCCGCCCGACCCGACCCGCCTGTTATGGTCCGCCCGCCCGACCCGACCCGACCCGACCCGCCCGCTTGAAGCCGCCCGCCCGGCCCGACCCGGCCTATTAGGGTTCGCGCATGTTTTGTCGAGCGCGCCCCATACTTTGCTGTCCCGCCCGCCCGGCCCGACCCGCCCGTTAGGGTCCGCCCGCCCGACCCGACCCGTCCCGCCCGACAAAATTCGCCCGCCCGACCCGACCCGCCCGTCAGGGTTCGCGCGTGCTCGGTCGAGCGCGCCCCAAAATCTTAATGTCCCGCCCGCCCGAGCCGACCCGCCCGTTATGGTCCGCCCGCCCGACCCGACCCGATCCGCCCGCTAGGGTCCGCCCGCCCGACCCGACCCCGCCCGTTGGGGCTCGCGTCGGCGAAACCAGTGCCAGCGAAACTTGCGTTGGCGAAACCAGCGGGGCGAAACCAGCGCTGGCGAAACCTGCGCCTGCCCCCACGAGTGGGCCGGACAAACAGTCCGCCGAGGCGCCAGACACGGTCCCCGAAGGAGCCCGTCGGGCCCAGAATCCCCCGAGAAACGCGGACAATGTAGAAGAATAATACAAAACAAAAACTGTATAAACATAAACGAATGGCGCTCAGCGCGGACTTCTTGGATCTGCGCTGGACCACCCTCCCTGGCGCGCGGAGCGGGGGCCCAGCGCGGATGCAAGAACTCCGCGCGGAGCGCCAACAGTTTATGTGAATGCAATTTTTTCGTCTTCGAGACAAATGGACCAAGCCTCCCTTCGCCAGGCAACGGCCCGCGCGGTGCGAATGCGGTGCTCCGTGGCCCCCGCCCTGGCCATCGCTCCTAGCGGAAGGCCAACCAACGCCTGGAAACCCCTGGACACGGGGGGGGGGGGGACGCGGGGGCGCCACACGGGGGGCGATCGGTACTTAGCCCGGGAAAATCGGACATTCCCCGGGTAAAAACGCACATTCTCCGGTAGCACCGGGGAATGTACGATTCCTGCGGCGCTTCTTTTGCGAATGTTTCGAGCGGGGTCGGGCTGCAGAGTCTTCGAAAGCCAACTGTTTGGCTTACGTGTGACCATTCGGTTTCCGAAAAAACACACCGGGGAATGTCTGATCTCAGTGTGCTCGCGCGTTGTAGTACTGGTATTGGTAATGGTGGTGGAACTGATAGTGGTAATGGTTGTGGTAGTGGACGTGGTAGTGGTAGTGGTAGTGGTAGTGGTAGTACTAGTGGTAGTAGTAGTGGTGGTAGTACTGGTAGTAGTAGTAGTAGTAGTAGTAGTAGTAGTAGTAGTAGTAGTAGTAGTAGTAGTAGTAGTAGTAGTAGTAGTAGTAGTAGTAGTAGTGTAGTAGTAGTAGTAGTAGTAGTAGTAGTAGTAGTAGTAGTAGTAGTAGTAGTAGTAGTAGTAGTAGTAGTAGTAGTAGTAGTAGTAGTAGTAGTAGTAGTAGTAGTAGTAGTCAGTAGTAGTAGTAGTAGTAGTAGTAGTAGTAGTAGTAGTAGTAGTAGTAGTAGTAGTAGTAGTAGTAGTAGTAGTAGTAGTAGTAGTAGTAGTAGTAGTAGTAGTAGTAGTAGTAGTAGTAGTAGTAGTAGTAGTAGTAGTAGAGCTGCCCAATGCGGCTCTGACGGCCTCCGAGATCGCACCAAACCAGCTCAAGAGAGGCCCCAACAACCGCCCCAAAGACGGCCCCAGAGCCCCCCAAGAGGGCCCCGAGACCGCCCCAGGGGGCCCCATATGCCACAACGAGTATCTTGGGCGTCGGCCCCTGCGACCACTGGAAGAAGGGCAAATGCTGCCACGCGTATCTTGGGCGCCTGCCCGAAGGGCCCTGCAGATGCGTACGTGGAGATGGCCGGGGTGCGGGGTGGAGCCGACAGCTACAGTGAAGGCCAGTCCACAAGAAACCTTCCACAAGAAACCCAGCCCTGAGACCCCAGGACGTCCATTGATTTTCGGTGTGGGAAAGTCGCGGTCTCCACAGCAAAACCATCGAAACCCAAGAAACCCAGGAGGCAAGCCGGGTATTTCTTGGCATGGGTCTCGACTGTACGGATAGCGATCGCTTCTGATGCTACGCCATCCCTCTCCCCTCTCCGTCCTGCCTATCTGCGCGTCGGGGACAAGTGTGAACAAGCGAGGGAACTCCCAAATTTTGCACTCTTGTTCCCGCTTGACTCCGGAAGAGCTTGGACAAATCACGACGACGGCGAAGGCGACGACGACCGACGACGCCCGACGACCGACAGCGAGCGACAACGACCAACGACGACGACGACGACGACGACGACGACGACGACGACGACGACGACGACGACGACGACGACGGCGAGCGCCGACGATGACAAAAGACCGACGGCGACATCGACCGACGGCGTCGTCCCTGTCGTCGTATTCGTCGTCACCCACGTCGTCGTCGCAACTGCTCCTGACCAAAACTCGCCCAAGACCCACTCTGGGCAGCCGCGGGCGACAAGAACCTCCCCAACCGACGCGAAAGCATCCGCAACGACGCCACCGTCGTCCGTCCTCGTCGCCGTCGTCGTCGTCCTCGTCGTGGCCCTCGTCGTCCTCGCCGTCGTTGTCCTCGTTGATCTCCTCGTCGTCCGTCCGCGTCGCAGTCGCCCTCGTCCTCGTCGTCACCCTCGTTGATCTCCTCGTAGTCCGTCCGCGTCACCGTCGTCGTCGTCGTCGTCGTCGACGTCGTCGTCGTCGTCCTCATCGTCGCCGTCGCCCTCGTTGATCTCCTCGTCGTCCATCTCCGTCGTCGTCGACGCCCGCGGCAGCATCAGGGGCCTCCGCCTGCCGACGTCGGCCAACGACGACAAGCAGCGGCGCTGGCGGTGACCGACGACGGCGACCGGCGACTCCCGCCGACAAGGGCCGACGAAGACGCCCGCCGCCAGACGCCCGCCCGACGATATGGCCATGGGCTTGTTTTTTTTTGTAAGATTCGCGATAACACCCGTGACCCCCCCCTTGTCACGTCAGGATTCGCGCCGGCGCCACGAGCTTTTCTTCAGCATGCCAAGACGGCACTAGCGCAAATCGTGACGTCACTGGCGCTTTTCAGCCTCTCCCCCCCAGTCATGCCCGTCAACTTGCCCTATCTCAGCCCGAGCGTTTTTGCGCGTTTTTGGCCTCTGGGGACTGTTATCGTTAGAAAGGCCCAGGATTCGCCAAGGACTGGTTTCCCACCAAGGCGACCAAACCACAACTGAAACCCTCCCAGACCTCCGAAAAGCCTCCCTGAACCCTTCGGGGAGGGTTTTCGGAGGGTCTCGGGGAGGTCCCTCGGTCGTTCTGAAAGGAAAGCCAAATCCCTAATTAGCGAACCCCGGACCCTCTGACTCTGGGGCCCATCCTCAGGCCCTCAAGGACCATCGGAAATAGACCCGGGGAAAAACTTCGGGTGTTGCAGTGCCCCGGGCCCAAGGCCCAAGGTGCCCCCAGGATTTCCAAGGAGTCTCCCACGGCCTCCAAAGCACCCCTCACAAGGCCCGGAGGGCCCCGGGGGCTCCCTAGCGGAGCGGAAAGCTGGGGTCACCCTTGGGCCAGGGGCACCTCTGAGCAACCCCCGAAACCTCGCGCCGAGCTCCGGGACCTCCCGGGGCCGTGCACCGAGAAGCCCAGAGTCGCGGGCGATGTTTCTCCCCCAATCCCCGAGTTTCGCCCGAAAAGTTTCGCCGCTCAGAAAAATGGGAAAACCTTGGGATACACCCCAAAGGGGCCATTCGGACGCACCCCTGCCGAGCATGGACACCCCCACCATCGTATATCCCAGGGTTGGGCCCCAAATTTCTGGTCCATTTGGAAACCCCACGAAGCCTGGGATAGGGGTCGACACATCCCCTGTTACAGAGCGCCAGGTGTCTGGGCACGGGCACCGATCGGGGCCGTGCACCGATCGGGCCGGGCGAAAGGGGGGGAGGGGGGGGTACGAAATCTGCTGCATGCAGCTGGTTTCGGCCCCACCGAGGGGCCCATTCCTCGATACATAGCCGCCTCCGGCGCCGGGAGGCGCCGGGAAAATCAGCTACGTGAGCTGATTCTCAAACCCCCCCTTTGCTATCCCCCCCTTTCGCCCAGCCCGAACCGAGAAGCCCAGAGCGCCTGGGATAGGGGTCGAAGCCTGGGATAGGGGTCGACACATCCCCTGTTACAGAGCGCCAGGTGTCCCCATATTTTCCCATATTTTCCCATATTTTCTGGGTTTTTGTCGTCCCCCCCACTTCCCATATTTTCCCATATTTTCCAGGAAATCGCAGATTAATTGTGTCTGTGTGTTTCTTTCCCTCCTGACAGGTGCCTGGGCACGGCGACCGACGCCAGCGGCGGGGCGACGACGACCCGCGGGCGGCGCCGACGCCTCGCGAGCGGCCTCGCGCCGTTGCCGCCCGCGGCGGCCTCCGCCTCGCGAGCGGCGGACGTATCCCCTGCGAAATGCTTAAGAAACCATGGGCTAAGAAATTCAGAGTCTCAGAACTGGAATAAAAACCCAGAACTTCTATCAAAATCTTGGGATTTACATTGGCAAGCTAAGAATGATCGAGACTCTGGCCGAAAACTTAGGTTTTCTTAAGCATCGCCTAAGGTGTATCCAAACCGAAGCCCTCGCGGTGTGGAGAACGGTTGGCGGCGCGCACCGGCGGGGGTCGGGGGAGGGGGGGAAGGCTTCTCTGAAGGGGCCCTGGGACACACAAATAAATACACTTCTCTGAAGGGGGGGAAGGCTTCTCTGAAGGGGCCCTCGCGGTGTGGAGAACGGTTCCCCGATGGTCCGCTACCGAAAATTTCCGGTAGCGCTCCGCAGAGATCGGCCGCTACCGAAAAACCGAAATGTGGCGCCCAATACCGGTATCAGAGCGTTCTGAAATCCGCTATTTCGACGCCCTCAGACGAAGATCCGGTCGCTACCGAAATTCGGGGTGCGTCGAAATCGCTACCGAAAATTTCCGGTACCAGACCATCCGGCGCGCACCGGCGGGGGTCGGGGGAGGGGGGGAAGGCTTCTCAGAAGAAGGCTGCTCCTCAGAATAGGGCGACGAGATCTATGCATATCCACTGCTCCTGGCCAGGCCCATCCTGGGCCCAGGAGATGTGTATATGCCTCCCTGGCCAGGCCAGGAGGGCGTATACACCGCTCCTGGGCCCAGGATTGGCCTGGCCAGGAGCAGTGGATATGCATAGATCTCGTCGCCCTATCAGAAGGCGCCGGCCGGCCCTATCAGAGAAGGCCCGCGGCCCGCGCCTTCCAAGAGGCAATAGGGTGCTTCTGAGAAGAGGCCTTCCCCCTGCCCCATACCCCCTCTGCGCGTGGCCGATACGGGGCGCGAATCCCGCGGACGCGAGGACACACCGATACGTTTCGGCCGGAGCTAAACCGCCCCACATACGCGGGTCGGGGACGCACTGACCCGGGTCAATGCAACCCCGCGCCTGTCGGGCCCTGCACGATCCTCCAAGATCCTGCAGGATCCTGTGCGCTAGTCCAGGCAAGTGCCCAACTGGCTTTGCAGGATATTGCGAGATCTGGCGCTCTGGCTGGCCCCCGTTTGCATTGACCCCTGTCACTTGGTACATCCAGCGGGGTCGCGGCCCAGGGGCCCCGCCCGCGAGGCCGCGGATACGGATATGTTGATGGGTCCCTTTTCCACCACCACTGCCATAGGTAGGACAGGGAGGAGGAGGAGGAGGAGGAGGAGGAGGAGGAGGAGGAGGAGGAGGA
Source organism: Prorocentrum cordatum (assembly GCA_963575745.1). Taxonomy (NCBI): domain Eukaryota; class Dinophyceae; order Prorocentrales; family Prorocentraceae; genus Prorocentrum; species Prorocentrum cordatum. The sequence continues at coordinate 132,095 of CAUYUJ010017629.1, read as the reverse complement.
GGAGGAGGAGGAGGAGGGGGGAGGAGGAGGAGGAGGAGGAGGAGAAGGAGAAAGCGGAGGAGGACCTCCTGATCCTCTCTTCTCCCCCGTCTCCTCCCCCGTCCTACACATGGTAGTGGTGGTGGAAACTGTGCCCATCGCATGTTTTTCCCCCACGATCGCCGCCGTGGCGGCGGCGCCCGCGGCGACCCGCCGGCGCCGCCCGCGGCGGAAGGCCAGCGCTGTCCGGCAGGCGACGCCCAAGGCGACGGCGCACTCGGCGGGGCGCCGGCCGGCGACGACGGCGGCGACGACCCGGACCTCCGAACGGCGTTCGGCGTCGGCGCGCCGCTCGGGCCTCCGCCCTCTGCGCCCTCTGCCTCTGCCCTCTTCCTCCTCCTGCCCCTCCTCCTCCTCCTGCTCCTCCTCCTCCTCTTCCTCCCCTTCCTCCTCCTCCTCTTCCTACCCTTCCTCCTCCTCCTTCTCCTCCTCCTGCTCCTCCTCCTCCTCCTCCTCCTCCTCCTCCTCCGACGGTTGCGCACTGGCGGTGCCCCCAGGCAGTCTTGGCTGGCCTCGACAGGCCCCCCGAGCATCTTTCGGGTCGGGCAAAAGGGGGGGATAGCAAAGGGGGGGTTTGAGAATCAGCTCAAGTAGCTGATTTTCCCGGCGACTCCCGGCGCCGGATGCGGCTATGTATCGAGGAATGGGCCCCTCGGTGAGGCCGAAACCAGCTGCATGCAGCAAATTTCGTACCCCCCCCTTTCCCAATCCCCCCCTTTCGCCCGACCCGAATCTTGAGGCCTCCCAGATGGGGAGTCCGAGTCCGAGTGGACGGGGTCGGAGGATCGCGCCGCCTCGCCGATGCATCGCTGATGTATCGGCGATGCATCGGCGACGTCGGCGTGGGGAAACACGGGCTCCACGTCGAGCCGCATCGTCGATGCCTCGGCGATGCGGCGCGATCCTCCGACCTCGTCTACTCGGACCCCATCTGGGAAGCCCAGAGTGTTCTGGGGCGGTCTCGACACCCCGACCGACCCTGGGTCGCGGATCGATGATCCTCAGAACGTGTGTTAGCGCCAAGGTGTGCTGGTCCATCGAGGCCCTTCAATACGACGCACGTGGCGTAACGATTGCCGACACAGGCCGAACGGGGTTAACACACATTGGGCTAACACTAGAGGCCTCCTAGATGGGGTCGGAGTAGATGGGGTCGGAGGATCGCGCCGCATCGCCAATACATCGACGATGCATCGGCGATGCATCGGCGATGCACGGGCGATGCATCGGCGACGTCGGCGAGGCATCGGCGACGTCGACGTGGAGCAAATCGGGCTGCACATCGCGCCGCATCGGGGATGCATCGACGATGCGGCGCGATCCTCCGACCCCATCTACTCCGACCCCATCTAGGAAGCCTAGAAACACACGTCCTGAGGCTCATCGAGCGAAGCGCTGCAGGGGCGCCGCCGGAGGCGGCGCGGGTGGGTGCCGAGGCCGCCCCCAGCTGCTCATGTGGGCCTGCCGAGGCCAACGAGGACTACTCGGAGGGCCTGTGGAAGCCAGCCAGGACTGCCTTCGGGGAGACGTAAGACCTGGGTACGGGGGACTCGGAAATCCCCGACGAGGTCGTCAAAAGAATGACGAGGCCGAGCCTGCATTTTGACGAGGCCTCCCGCTGCAGACATCCCACAAAACTCCTCCTCGTCAAAATCCGAACCGCGGTCGTCAAAAAACGGTGGCGAACCCGAGTCCTGGCAAACCCGGGTCTTACGCTCCCCCGATACCTGGGGGGGCCGTCTGTGCGCAACGGCATACAGTCGGGGTGCACTGGAGAGGACACGCGAGAGGACACGAGAACCTTCCGATGGCCACATTGCCAGTGGAGCATTAGAGGGCATGGGTCGCAAAACGCAGGACACACGGGTACCCTTGCTTGGGCAGGGTCGACCTACTAATCAAACTCGACTGTACGAAGGTTTCAAGTTTTCAGCCAGGGCGTGCTTCCTTGGTTTCTGCCTCCAGGGCACGCTGTCCGGGCCGCGGGACCATCCAAGGTGGGCCCATGGCCCAAAAGGACGATTGGGGCACCCCCAGATTGCTCTCGGCCAGGCGCACCTCGAGACGGGAAAACCTGCAGATACCTGCGGAGACGTCTGAAAACCGAACTCCGAACTCCAGACGGACTCCGAAATCCCTTCGAAATCAATCCTTGACTCCTCCCCGAGGCCCCTCCTCGCAAATGTTTCGCCCCGGACGATTTCCGACGGCCCTGGGGCACGGAACGGGCAGAGGCATGGCATTCAACCAGCCCTTCGGGGCGTAGGTGGTTCAGGGCGTTTCTTGTCCCCCCTCCACAAATGCACAAAATGAATCCTGTCCTCCTCTCTTCACTGATGACGTCCGCAAAATGTCCAGAACCCCTCCGCGTACTGATCTTTTACACACAGATTTCCTAGGAGTTAGGTTTTCGCTTGGGTTTGTTCTCAAACATTGTTCCCGCTCAAGCGGTGGTCCCATTTCTGCACCTCTGATTGTTCCAGATCGTGCTCCCGCTGCAGCGCGGGCGTTCTCGGTCCTTCCAAATAAGCCCCAAAACTTAATTGCAAAATGCCCACACCAGAAAAAAACACTGGAAGTGGTTCCACATTCGGTGTTGATTGTACGATTTTTTCGGCCGCAGAAGCCCCCCCCCTCACGTTGGGGCGTCGTCGCTTTCAGGAAGTATCAAGCGGGAGTCCCGTTTCTGCTTTGAATTTGAAACGGCGATGTTGAAAGCAGAGCCAGCGGGTGCTTTCCATCAGCCCCGCCTTGTGTGGAGCTTTTCGGGGAGCCCAAGGAGCTAGGCATGGAGCCACGACCCCAGACCGGCCCAGGCCTCTCGAAAACGATCCACTTCCCCTCCAAGGAACCAAGCGCCATGCCATGACATGCTGTACGGTGTTGTGCTCTGCGCCGCTGTGCGATGCCATGCTTTGCGTTGGAATGCTTGGTGTTGCAACGCTTCACTTCGCAATACCACTCCTTGCTATGGCATGCTACGCTCTGCCGTGTTTCCACGCAATGGAATGCCGTGCTCTACATGCATCGCGTACCCTCTCGCGATCGTTGCCCTGCTCGGCATCCGACTGTGCGAATAGAGAGGAGATCTACGCCAGGGTAAAGTATGGGAGGGAGGGGTCGGACGTCAGATATGACGCGAGCGCACCTAGCTTGTCCCCTCCACTCCCCCGTCCCCCTAGGTCTGGACAGGGGGGAGGGCGGGGGGAGAATGCGCAAATGAGAACGAAGGAATGCGTTTCCTTAGCTTATAGGCCCATGTTGGCCTTCTGGGGCGGCACAGCTGTTGAGCTCCCCCATTCGTTCATCGATCGCCTCCAAGATGACCCCAAGACGGCCGGAGACGCTGCCAAGTGTTTCCCCAAGCGGCCCCCAGGCAGCGCCAAGGGGCCTCCAAAACGCCCCAGAACGCTCTGAACACCGCCCACAGGCCCCCAAAACGTCCCAAGAGGCCACATGGCGCATGGCGCCCAAGAGGCCCCGAAGAAGCGCCAGGAGGCCCAAGGAGGCCAAGAGATCTCCAAGAGACTCCGGGAGTCATCCAAAGAGACTCCGACATGCATCCTCCAGGAAGCCTCTGGCCACGGAGGCTCCCCGAACTCTCCACATGATGCCGCGCTTCCCCAATAAGGGCAACTCCCTTGGGCATCGTTCCTGGACGCGTTGGTGGTCATACTTTTTAGTCAGCAGCCGCAAGCGAAAGCGCAAACGGCGAGTCGAGTCAGAGCGGGCCGCGCAAAGACGAATTACCTAAAGCCGGCGGGGCCTCAGGTCTGGTGGGATTTTTTTTGGTCGGCGGCTCCGAGGCAGCGGACAGGGAGCGGTAGGCGTCGTCTGAGCCAGCAGGCAAGGCGATCTGGTGGGAATACGCGACGCGTGAAGACTTACCTACGAAAAGCAGCAAAGACCAAACACAAGCAGGAGACCCCACCCCATGGCCGAACCACGCGAGAGGGGGCGTGGCATTCGCCATTTTTGTCCCCCCTCTTCCTCCCCTTCCGCCCCCCTCCTCCTCTCCCCTTCCTCCCCGTGCCGGAGGAGAGCAGGGAGAGAGGTAGGAGAGAAGGGGTGAGGCTTTCGCCACGCTCTCCCTCCTCGTCCTCCGGCCCCCCTCCTCCTCCCCCTCCTCCTCCCCGTGCCGAGGGAGGCGCGCGCTGCCACGGGGGGGAGGGGGGGGGGGTAGGAGGAGAAGGGGCGAGGACACCTCTGCTTCTCCTCCTCCTCCTCCTCCTCCTCCTCCTCCTCCTCCATCCCCTTTCTTTTTTCAAGAACTCATCCCTGTCGCACCCCGAGGCCAGTCCGAAGGGCGGGCCGGGCTTCTCGCCTGATGCATGCTTACCACTTCTAAGCCTGAGGCTTAAGCAGTTGCAACAGCTTCACAGATGGAGGGCGGGTGACTACCTGGCTTTCAAGAAGCGGAGAATTTCACTGACTGAGTGCGAGATGTTGTTCTAAATGTGGCTCTCGCCTTAGCGCCGCGCAAAGTCGTTTTAAAAGTTTACGAAGGAGCTTCACGGATTGAGGGCGGCTCGTTTTCATCATGTGGCTATCGCCTGACCGCCTGGCACATTCATTTCTTAAGCATGCAGGAACTTCACGGATTGAGGGCGCTTCCGTTCTGACATGGAACTCCCGCCGTAGAGCCACGCACTTTCGCTTTAAACGTTTGTCAAATCTTCATTGGTTCTCATTGCCCACGTACCAGAAACGATGTCTCGGAACGGTTCCGGATTGACAGGGCGCAAACAATTACGTTGTTTCGCGGTGTCCGAGTCCCAGGAATGGTGTTCGAGCACGATTCAAGATCGTCAACAAACAACATTCAGGTGCACTCGTGGCGTTGGGGACATTTCCCTCAGACATACCTACAGGCTGGGCACGCCATTGCCGTCGCCTGCTGCTTGCCCCCTCTCGTCCCGCCTTTCGCCTTCTACTCACCAGCGGCCTCAGACGTCTCAAGATCATGTTGACCCAAAGCGCAAAAGAGCAAGCATGAGGTCAGGGCACCACAGCGGCCAGGAGGAAGGAGCAGAATGAGTGCAATTCTGTACTGGAAACGTAGTTGGAGAATGTGCCAGGCGGGTGAACGCCAGGGAAAGCTGCGGAGGCCGCGAAATCCCCCTTGCCAAAAGGCCAAGACCCTGAGCGAAACACTACGGAGTTGCGTCAGAATGGCTACGGACCTGCTCCTCCTCCTCCTCCTCCTCCTGCCCCTCCTCTTTCCTCCTCCTCCTCCTCCTCCTCCTCCTCGTCCTCCTCCTCCTGCTCATCCTCCTCGTCCTCCTCCTCCTGCTCATCCTCCTCGTCCTCCTCCTCCTCGTCCTGCACCTCCCCCCTGTTCCCTCCTCCCACCGCATGGCCGAGGCCCCGGCGACGAGGGCGAGGCCCACCAGCAGAGGGAGACCAGAGGCCGCCTCTCGTCCGCCGCCCTGGCGAGGGCGGAGGCGGTTCGGCGGCTCCTGCTTCGCCCCCTCTTCCTCCTCCTCCTCCTCCTCCTCCTCCTCCTCCTCCTCCCTCAACTCCTCCTCCTCCTCCTCCTCCTCCTCCTCCTCCTCCTCCAACTCCTCCTCCTCCTCCTCCTCCTCCTCCTCCTCCTCCTCTCCTCCTCTCCTCCTCCACCTCCTCCTCCTCCTCCTCCTCCTCCTCCTCCTCCTTTCCTCCTCCATCTCCTCCTCCGCGAGCGGATGCGATCTGCGGTCCTCGATCCTGACGCAGTAAGGGGACACGACCTGGGCTCACAGGCTCCCTGCATCTCCTCCATCTCCTAAATATCCTCCTGTTCCTCCTCCTCCTCCTCCTCCTCCTCCTCATCCTCCTCCTCCCTCGCCCTCCTCCATCCTCGTCCTCCTCGACTTCCTCCTTCCGCGTCCTCGTCCTCGCCCTCGTCCTCGTTATCGTCCGCCTCCACCGCCTCCTCCTCCTTTTCGTCCTCCTACTCCTCCTTCCTCATATTTCTTCCTCTCCTCCTCCTTCCCTCGTGTTTGTTTTACCCCTCCTCCTCCTCCTCGTCCTGATCCTCCTCCTCCTCCTCCTCCTCCTCCTCCTCCTCCTCCTCCTCTCCCTCCTTCCTCCTCCTGCTCCTGCTCCTCCTCCTGCTCCTTCCTTGTCCATATCCTCATCCTTATCCTCCTCATCTTTCTCCTCCTCCTCCTCTTCCTCCTCCTCCTTCCTCGCCCTCTGCCTTTCTCGTCCTCCTCCTCCGCTTCCTCCTTCCGCCTCCTCGTCCTCGCCCTCGTCCTTGTTATTCTCCTCCTCCTCCTCCTCCTCCTCCTCCTCCTCCTCCTCCTCCTCCATACTCGCCCTGCTGATGCGTTTCCTCCCGCCTCGAGGAAAGAGGGGGGTGATCGAAGATTCAGCAGGAGAGCATCAGGAAGGATCGAGTAAAGAGGGGACCGAGAGGAGGAAGCAGGGACAGCTAATTATGTTCGCGCTTCGCGCTCCGCGCTTTTGCGAAGCGCGATAAACTTCGTGTGTTCTCGCCGCCCCCCAAACCAAAAAAGGCATGAAGACCATGACGAGGAGGATGAGGACGAGGAATCGCGACTCGTGAACCGAGAAGCGGGAATAGCTCCACACCCCCTTGGCGCCGTGGCGGCCTCTGAGAAGGATGGGTATCGAAGAACCGCACCTTCTCACTCTGCGAAACAAGAAGGAAGGCAGAAAACGACGGACTTACCGGGACCCATGGCCGTCAGAGAACTGCTCGGGGTGAAGGCTGGCACGGGGGAAGCGCCCAGACCTCCTGGGGGCCAACGCTTTCAACAAGTCACGAAGTCACGAGGACGATCGAGAGTCGAGGAGCGTCGAGGGCTGAGCAGGGTCGAGTGTCCAGGGTCGAGGAGTTTCGAGGAGGATGAGGACGATCGAGGAGGTTGATGAGACTTGGAAGGATGGCGGAGGAGCGTGGGGAGGGGGAGGAGGGCAGATGAGAGAAAGGAAGGGGGCACGGGGGGGGAGGAGGTGGATGATGGCAGACGGGAAGTGAGGCAGCCCCTGGGAAATCAACGGCGGGAGCGATTAGAGACTATTGACTCAAAAACTGCGAACGGCAAATTGCACGTGTGACGGCCTCCTATGCCCCCTCGAAGCGCCGCCATCAACAATGCTGGATTGGCGCGGAGGCTGGACTTGCCGCAAACAACTGCATATAACTACTCAGTGACGCGCCCGGCCCACATGCAGCAGGTGGAATAGTCGACGAACCCATCCTCAACGAATGACATTAAAACATGGCACGCGTTGTTTTGTAACCGTGGGCCAATACGATGCAACCGCGACGCGAAGTAGGGCATTGCAAGAATAATGAGCAGTTTGTCGAGCGGACGCAGAGAATGGAGGCCTCCGAGTTGGGGTCGGAGTAGATGGGGTCGGAGGATCTCGCCGCATCGCCGATGCATCGGCGACGTCGGCCATGCAGCGGCGACGTCTGTGCGCAGAAGATCGGGCTCCACTCGGGTCGGGCGAAAGGGGGGGATAGCAAAGGGGGGGTTTGAGAATCAGCTCACGCAGCTGATTTTCCCGGCGCCTCCCGGCGCCGGAGGCGCTATGTATCGAGGAATGGGCCCCTCGGTGAGGCCGAAACCAGCTGCATGCAGCAAATTTCGTAACCCCCCCTTTCCCAATCCCCCCCTTTCGCCCGACCCGATCCACATCGAGCCGCATCGCCGATGCATCGGCGACGCGTCGCGATCCTCGGATCCCATCTACTCGGACCCCCATCTGGAACTAGGGCTCCCAACTTCGCGCTTCGCGCTCCGCGAAGCGCGAAGCGCGAATAACTTCGCGCTCTCGCGCCGCCCCCCCAGAGGGAGAAGAGGAGGACGAGGAGGAGGGGGAGGAGGAACGAGGACCGCGAAGCGCGAAGCGCGAATAACTTCGCGCCCTCGAGGGAGCCCTTGCCTCGGATCCCATCTACTCGGACCCCTATCTGGAAGGCCCCTCTGGGAGCATGGGTGGTGAGCAACAGCAGGGGCGACGGGCTGGCACGCACGGCGTGCGATTCTGACAAAAAGGCTTCTCCTCCTCCTCCTCCTCCTCCTCCTCCTCCCTCCTCCTCCTCTCCTCCTCCTCCTCCTCTCTCTCTCCTCCTCCCTCTCCTCCTCTCTCCTCCTCCTCCTCCTCCTCCTCCTCCTCCTCCTCCTCCTACTCCTCCTCCTCCTCCTCCTCCTCCTCCTCCTCCTCCTCCTCCTCCTCCTCCTCCTCCTCCTCCTCCTCCTCCTCCTCCTCCTCCTCCTCCCTCTCTCTCCTCCTCCCTCTCTCCTCCTCCTCCCTCCTCCTCCTCACAATTCACCCCGAGACACCCTGGCCAGAGAGGCCCCCGAACTCAGGAGCGGCGCTCTCGCTCGAGACTTCCTCGCAATTCAATTAAGTTGACAAAGGCTTCTCTGCAGTGCTCCGCGCAGGGACTGAAATTCCGCTGGCGCGACGCCAGCTCGACTGGCGCCCCCCCTTTGCGAGAAGGTCCAAGCCCAGGTCGCGCCTCAGGGCCGGAGCGAAGTGGCGACCGCCTGCGTGACGAGACTCTGGCGTGTCTGTTCTGGAGCGCAACTGAAAGGCGACGGTTACGCGTCACGCTTGACTCCCTGTGAGGCGTCGCCCTGCTGGACCTCCAAGGAGCGCACGGAACTGGCGATGGTTGTGCAGTTGGCAGCCACTGGAGAGGAGGGCGACGCTTGGACTGGGTTCGCGTAGAACGTCGCCCCGCTGGACCTCCCAGGAGCCCACGAGCGTGGCGACAGTGGCGCAGCTGGCCGCCCCTATGGAGAGCAAGGCCCAGTTCAGGTGCGCGGACGCCGTCGCGCCGTCGCTCCGCTGGACCTCCCAAAAGCTCACAAGAGTGGCTGCAGCTGCCCAGTTGAGAGGCAAGGTAGGTAAGGGGGGAGAATGAGGGAGAAGGAGGGAGAAGGAGGGAGGGAAGAGGAAGAGAATGAGGAGGAGGAGGAGGAGGAGGAGGAGGAGAAGGAGGAGGAGGAGAGAAAGAGGAGGAGGATGAGAGAAAGAGGAGGAGGAGGAGGCTGAGGAGAGGGGGATTCGGAGGAGGCGCCAATAATCTTTTCACAGCGAGGACCCAACACCCAACTGAGCCGACAGCCCTATGGGGGCGCCTGTGCCCCCCTCCGTCGCCGTCGCCACCGTCGCCAATCGCAGTGGCCACCGCCGTCGCCGTCGGGCTGATGCCGCCGGAGGCCGCTGAGGGCCGCGGAGGGCCGCGGAGGGTCGCGGAGGCTCGCCGAAGGCCCGCAGGTGGGAAACCAAGCCGATGCCGCCACTCCTTGGACCTCTCCCGGGGTGCGTTCTAGGCCTCGAACGTATCCCTATCCCTAAGATTGACACGCCAAAAGGCGATGACAATCTTAGGCATCCGCCCTCAAAAAATAAGGGAATCCCTAAGATTGGCATCGTGATGAGGAGGTGCCCAGCATAGGGATAGGGATATGCTCCAGGCTGGTAAGTTCTGACCAGGAGCTCGAGGCTGGCAAATGCAGCCATGGCGACGAGGCCTCCCCGGGAGGCCGCCCCACAGAGAGAGGCGACCGCGAGGGGAGCGCAGCGGCACCTGGCACCCTGGCTGCTCCTCCTGGGGGCCTCCCTGGAGCCACTCGCTCCGCTCGTGCGTCGAGAAGGCCTCGAACGTCCGGCGATTCGAGGCGACCTTGAGTCGAGCCGGAGTCCCACCTGAGTCGAACTTGAGTTGATTTGGAGTCCCGAAACGGTGTGGTGACAGACCGTGCGGTGACCTCGACCCCCCCCCCCAAGACCTCACCGCACGGTCCGTCACCGCACGGCCTTGGGACCTCGGAGGCCCCAGTCGCCCGAGACGTCCTCGGAGAACGTCCCGAGTCCCAAAACCGTGCGTGCGGTGACCCCGAATCCCCACCGACTCACCGCACGGTGCGGTCACCACCCCGTTTGGGGGCCCACGAGTTGAACTGGGGTCTCAAGCGAGGGCCAGCGAGGGCGGGGAGCCGCCGAGGGCCCCAAGCTTCGGGGACGCACTGCCTCTGGCCCGGGTGAACCCAGGCCGGTCAGGCTTCGCAGGGCCCTACAGAAGCATGCAGGACCCTGCAGCTTAAGACGAAGCCAGGACGAGGATAACATCGGGTGAGGATCAATCGAGAATCTCTGAAATCCAGCGGCTCTGGAGGATGTATCAGGCGCCGCGGCCTTCTCGGAGCGTTCCGGAACGCTCTGCTCTGAGAGCGTTCCGGAACGCTCTAGAACAGCTTTATCCTCGTCCTAGCCCCGTCCGACAATGTGAACCCGGGTCAGTCGGGCTTCGCAAGATCCTGCAAAATCATCCTGCAGGATCCTGCGCGCCGGCCCGGGTCAATGCAGCCCGCGCTTTGCAGGATCCTGCAAGATCCGGCGCTCTGGCTGGCCCCCAGCTTGCATTAAGTCGGGCATGTCCCTCTACAGGAGGAATGTCCAAAAGCAGTCAGAAAATAGTCTGGGGACGACTTGTCGATGACTTTTTGACCATTGTTGCATACTTTTCCGACTTATTGCTATCTTTGTCGTCCAAAATCCGCCTGTAGGAGATCCTGCCCGAGCTAAAGCTTGCATTGACCCCCGTCTCAAGGCTCCCCGAAGTCGGGGTCGGCCAAGCGGGGGGCATCCAAGAGGGGGGGGCGCAAATCATGGCCAGCGGCACGTGCGCGGCCCAGGGGGGAGGGGCCAGGGACGCACTGAAATAAGAAGAGGCGCCATGAAATCTGAGGGAGATCTCGTGGCCCCCGCCACGATCTCCCCCCCCCCTAGTCACCACCCCCCCTCTTTGCCGCCTACGAGGGTCGGGAGCGGCCAAGAGGGGGGTGTCCAAGAGGGGGGGGTGCTAATCATGACCGGCGGCATGTGCGCGGCCCAGCGGGGGGGCCAGGGACGTAATGAAACAACAAGGGGCGCCATGAAATCTGGGGAAATATCATGGCCCCCGCCATGTTATCCACCCCCCCCTAGTCATCACCCCCCCTCCTTGCCGCCCCCGAGAGGAGAGCGCGCCGCCGGGGGCGAGGCCGCGCCCGCGCCGCGGAGGCCTCGCGGGGGGCCGCCAGCTCCGCGGCGGGGCCGTCCGCGGCGGCCGTGGTGCCGTCGTCGGGCGGGTTGGTGCCGTCGGGCTGCCACGGCGTGGCCGCCACCTCTGAAGGGGCCCCAGGACACACAAGTAAATACACACAAGTAAAACGATCCCCTATATATTTTTCCGTATTTCCTGGGCTTCTGTCTTCCCCCCCCCCCTCCCATATTTTCCCACATGTTCCCAAGAGCCGACGAATAATGATGTCTGTGTGTTTTTTCCCCTCCTGAACCTCTCGCGGCGGCGCGCGCCGGGCGCCCCTCGGCTTTTTTGCGGATGCCATGGCAGTGGACGCCCTCACAAGCCTGTCGTTGAATCGGGGATGGACAGACCTCCCTTAAGTAAAAAACGTGGTTTAGTGAAAACGACCTGAGGCCCAAACCTGGCGGGCGCAGGCCAGGAAAACAACGGCCACGGCGCCCTCTCGAGAACCGAAAACAAACAATTCACTAATCGACGTGTCACTGTTGGGGGTTCTGTCCACCCCCGATTGAATTAGAAGCGTGTTCCAAATGTCTGACGCATCTTCTACACATCCTCAAAACCCAGCTGCTTACATGGTTCTGGCATGCTTAGAACAAGATTTGAGCACCCCAGAACTGTTTGGCAACATGCCTCCGGCTCCATGGACCGTCGTCCACAACCCTCGGCGGTGTTTACGCGCTCGGGATGCGTTCCAGCAGCTGCGCCCCGCTGAGGGCGTTCCAGGGGGGGCCCGGGTCGTCCCGAGCGGCCGCGCCGAAACGTGACCCGAAAACGAAAGGGAAACGTGAGAGGGGGGCAGGCCTTCTCGGAAGGCGGCGGGGCTTCTGCAGAAGGCCTCTGGCCTTATTGAAGGGGCCCTGGGACACACAAATAAATACACACAAATAAAAGGATTCCCCATATTTTCCCATATTTTCTGGGTTTTTGTCTTCCCGCCCAATTCCCATATTTTCCTATATTTTCCTGGGACTCGACGATTAATTGTGTCTGTGTGTTTCCTTCCCTCCTGACTTATGTGGCTGCGGAGAAGGCTCAACAAGCTTCGCAGAAGGCCGGAGGCACTCCCGAGACGGGAACCTCGGCATGATTGCGTGCATCCGTTCCTCCCGGCATAGACCCCATCTCTCTGCGGCACTTCTCGCGCTGGCTCAACCTGGGCCAGAGGCTGTGCGAGGGTGCCGAGTGTGTGACAAACAATGCGACGCCGAGATCTCAGGCGCCAACCTCCCTGCTGACCTGGATAACAATGATTCTCTCTGAGGTTCGCGTGGGCTTCTTGAATCGATGCTGAGACCCCCCCCCTCCCTGGCGCGCGGAGCGAACATAGGGCTGCGCCTGGGGCGCCACCAGGGGGACCCAACGCCCTCCGGGAGAAATCCGCGCGGACCTCTGAGAAATGATGGTATGATGTATTTCGCTCTTCGATGCTTATCGTCCTTTCATAGGTGGCGTTATCCGAACCCTACCCCTACCAACCACCGATTCCACTGAATCGATGAAAGACGGGGGGAGGGTTCGTGTTTCGCGACGTGTTCAACGAATTCCGAACCCTACCCCGCCGCCCTTCGAGTTGCCTGACTTGTCGATCGGCGAGGGTAGGATTCGGACTTCGCCGCCGATCCCCTCTTGTCGAAGGACCGCGCCTCGTCGCCGATGCATCGGCGGCGCCGGGGGGGTCCCAGCGCGGATCCAAGAAATCCACGCGGAGCACCAAAAGTTTATGTTCATGGCGCTTTTTCTTTTCTTCGAGATGCATCGGCGGCGTCGGCAGCACGGCGGCACGCCCTTTTTTTTGCTCGGCCCTTTCTTCAAGGGCTCCCTCGAGGGCGCGAAGTTATTCGCGCTTCGCGCTTCGCGGTCCTCGTTCCTTCTCCCCCCTCCTCCTCGTCCTCCTATTCTCCCTTTGGGAGGGCGGCGCGAGAGCGCGAAGTTATTCGCGCTTCGCGCTTCGCGCAGCGCGAAGCGCGAAGTTGGGAGCCCTTGCTTGGTTCTTGCGCGCCCGCTTGGCGGAGCGGCGCCGTCGGCAGTGGTTGGCCGGGCCGCCGATCTCCTCGACGCCAACTTCCTCTCTGGACGAGGCCTGTGACGGCAGCCTGCCCTGAAGGAAGGTGGGTCACTGGGGGGACAGGAGCAGGACTAGGGGAACGAAGTGGCATAAACATAGAAACAAAAGCTCGCAGGTCCGCGCGGATTTCTCGGATCGGCGCTGGGGACCCCCCTCGCTGGCGCACGGAGCGCGCCAGGGGCGGCGCCGGAGTCGCGCCGGGGAGCCCCAGCGCCGATCCGAGAAATCCGCGCGGACCTCCGAGCTGTTATGTTTATGCCACTTCTTAATCCTCTAAGGACAGCGTGTTTGCGTTTTCGGCGGCCCGGCCACCCAAGTTATGGGGTGAGGAGGGGAAGAGGAGGTGCTGGACGATGACCTAACCTTTTCGCTCTGGGCAGCCCCACGCACACCCGTGCGCACCAGTAATGCTGTGTACCCCTTTCGAACCTGCGCAACTGACGAGGCCAGGCTATCCAGGGGGAGAGGGGGGCCGGGGAGGGCCCGATCACCCAGGAAATCGCTGGACCCTAAAAACAGTCTCCAGCCAGCATCGAAAGGGGGAGTCGGATCGAATTAAAATGTGCATCGAATCGGGCCGCATCGGTACGGAGTCCCGATCGAACTGGATCGGCCGCGCCAGGACGCACAGCAACGCCAAGCATGCATCAAACATCATCGGACCGTCGGAATGTCGGAATCCGATCGGACTGCGCAGGACATGACCGACATCGAATCGGAACGCTCGGACAAATTTTCTCTGGCCGCGAGTCGGGCCTCCGATGGCCGTCAGAAACGATTCTGGCACCGCCAGGACGCTCTCGGCGAGGCACATCGGCTGGCAAGGACATGCCGGCTCGAGCAAGCCTCCACGAAAAAACGAACATGTACTGATGGGCCTGTATTCCACCACCACCACCACCATAAGTTGGAGGGGGAGTGGGTCCTCCTCCTCCTCCTCCTCCTCCTCTTCCTCCTCTTCGTCCTCCTCCTCCTCCACTTTCTTTCCCCCATCCAACTTTGGTGGTGGTGGTGGAAAACAAGCCCATCATGCACTAGCACTTCAAACACTGCACAGGATGGAAGCAAACATAATCCTCCTCCTCCCGCGCGGGTTGCTTGGATCGGCGCTGGGCCTCCATCCCTGGCGGGCGGAACGAGCCAGGGACGGCGCCGGATGCGCCGCCGTGGGCGACCAGCGCCGATCCTAGATATCCGAGCGGAGCTACGAATGTCTATGAGTGTGTGCCGTGTTCTCTTGAGTTGACGGGGTCGGAGGATCGTGCCGCACCGCAGATCCATCAGCGATGCATCGGCAACATCGGCGGTGCAGCGGCGACGTCGGCGTGGAGGACATCGGGCTCCACGTCGAGCCGCATCGCCGATGCACGATGCGTCGCGACCCTCCGACCCCATCTGGCAGGCCTCGAGTGTTCCGCGTCGACCCCCGAGGCACGCGCCCAGGCCGGCCTGCTGCATGGTGGCTTCGGTCATGCTCGTGACCGAGACGCCGAACTTGCTGTGCCCGACCGCGTCCTCCACGGCCGCCTGCACCAGGCCTGCCATGGGGGGGGGAGGAGGAACGAGGAAGGAGGGATGGACCTGGATGCGAGGAGGGAGGAGGAGGAGGAGGATGGATGGGGAAGGAGGGAGGAAGGAGGAGGGCGAATAGGAGGGGGAGAAGGAGGGAGAGATGAGGGGGGGAAGGGGACGAAAGGGGAGGGAGGAGGATGAATGGGGTGGGATAGCAAGGAGTTTTCTCCCCTCCACACCAGCAGAGCCCAAGAGGCCCCAAAATGCGACCAACACGCATCCACGAGGCCTCCACGATGCCCCCGGAGAGACGCCCAAGAGGTCCAAATGAGCCTCCTCCATGGAGGCTCCCAAAGAGGCATCCCAAGATACCCCAATTGGCATTCCAGAGACGCCCCAGAAGGCCACCAGGACTGCCCCAAGACGCCCCGCGGGTGCCACAAGTGACCCGAGAAGCGTCCGAGATAGCGCAGGCCCTGCTTGGGCACCAAACAAGCGTTCCAACAAGGCCTGCACCAAAGATGCTGCGTTTTAATGGGCGCCGTACCGGCTTGATCGACTGGGGCTGGCGGTTCACACGTGAGCGCCATCGTTCCCCTCCCCCGTCAGCGGACGATGAGACGGACGCTGGTTTTCTGCCAGCGTCATGGAGCGCGCGCAAGGGCCCAACCGGACTGTGGCCGAAAACTGGGCCCTGCGGCCATTCGGCGGCTAGCCTGGGGGAGAAGTAAGAACTGGCGGACCTTCTCAGAGGGTTCGGAAGGCCTGGGCCTCCTGAGAAGTCTCCTGCGCCTCCCCCGAGGACAAGGAGATCTTCTCGAAGGCCGGACAACTTGTGAGAAGCCCGCCGCCTTCTGAGAAGGTCTGCCCCCCTCTCGGTCAACGATTGACTCTCGGGCGGCCGTTCGGGACGATCCAGGCGCCCCCTGGAACGCTCGCGGCGAGGCGCAGCTGCCGGAACGCATCCCGAGAACGGGAAACCGCCCTCCTCCTCCGCCCTCCTTCTCCTCCGCCCTCCTCCGCCCTCCTCCTCCCTCCTCCTCCTCCTCCTCCTCCTCCTCCTCCTCCTCCTCCTCCTCCTCCTCCTCCTCCTCCTCCTCCTCCTCCTCCTCCTCCTCCTCCTCCTCTCCCTGGGCGCGCCGCCGAGGCGGAGACCAGCCCCCTCGACCTGCACCTTCCGCACCCCCCGCGCGGCAGGTGCCGCGCCGCGTGTCGGCCGCCGCCGAGACCGCAGGGGGCCGCCGCCGCCGAGGCCGCGGCGGCGGCCGCGGTGGCCACCGCGGCCGCTCCGCGGCGGCACCCGCCGCGCGGAGGGTGCAGAAGTCGGCGGCGAGCGGGGAGGGAAGTGAGGAGGAGAAGGCCTTCTCAAACGGCTTGGGCGCCCGAGTTATCCGGGGTAACTCGGGTCCGGGGTAACTCGGGTTTGGATTCCCGAAAAAGGAACCCGAGTTAGCCCTGACCCGAGTTACCCCTGATGATTCGGGGCTCTCAAACGGCGAGCGGGGCTCCTCGGAAGCCCTCTGGCCCTCTGATAGGGCCTCCCGCGCCGTCGGGCAAGGCTTTGGAAGACGGCTCCGAAGACCGGGGGGGCTTCCGAGCCCTCTGGGACGGCCCGTCCCCCCTCGCTTCCTCCCGGGGTTGGCCGCCGAGGAAGGTTCAAGGTCGAGGGCCATCCCCGGCCGTCCGAACAACCACAAACCAAAAAAAAAAAAGGTCGGGGTTTGCTCGGGGCGCCACAGGCCCAAGGCGCCCCCAGCTCTCAGCTCCATCCTCGAGCGTCTGGGCCTTGCGAGGGGTTCTCCGGAAGACCGCGTTCATACGTTCGCGGCCATAACGCGCGATCTGGGGGCGGGGGGCATAACGTAACCACCACCTCCCGCCGTGTGGCTCGGGCACCACAGCGTCTGGGCGCATCATAGCAGGCACTACAGTGCGCAGCACAGTATGCACCGCCGCAGCCACGTGCACCACGTCGCCGTTGTACTGCGCAGCGCGTACGTGCACCGTCGTGTAGCACCACAGCGTTTGCATCCTTCATGCTCTCCTTCGAGCATTATTTTGCGTTGGTGTTTGCTGCCACTGTCTTGCATCTACGTTGCACAGTGGAAGGGTGCTACAATACTCTGCTTCTACCGCCTCCAAAACCGAAGCATCGCACGAAATATTCTCAAATCTGTACCGCACTGCCTGTTCCCGGTGCGTGCTGCACGCGTGCACCACAGTGCTTGCGTGCACCACTGCGCCTGCGCGCACCACAGCAGATGCGTTCACCGCAACGCCTGCGCACACAGCAACGCGCGCGTGAAACCACAACGCTCGCGGACACCACAACCAAGCGTTGATTACACTTCTGTCGTAGGGCAACAATGGTGCCTGCAAACACGCACGACACGGGCGAACGACTGCGAGAACACGATTGCCATTCTGTCGGCACCCCAGTAGCTTGCGAGCACCGCGGCGCGCCTGTAAGCAATTAGCTGCAATTGCGACGACCACACGGCGGAATGGCGCAACCCCCTCGGAGAACGCCCTGTTAGCCACGCTGCGAACCTCGAGCATGGAACCTCGATCCTCCGACTGGTATCCAATCAACATAAATCCGCTTGACCTCAGCTCGGGGCCAACCGCAGCCAGATATTCGAGCAGCGCGCGGCCGCGGCGACGAAGGCCTCCAGAACCGCCCCGAGAACTCTTGGCAGGACGACGACGACGACGACGTGGGGCGCGCCAGGGGCGGCGCCGGAGGCGCCGCCAGGGGAACCCAGCGCCGACCCAGAAATCCCCAAGCAGCTCCGAGAAGTGATGTTCAAGCTTAAATACTATGCCTCAGAAAATTCAGGTACAAGCGTGCAGAATGCTATAAGCATACAGCCAGCCACGATCTTGAACTACGACGACGACGACGACAGCTACAACAACAATCGTGACGACGATCGCGACAACAACGACGACCACACTCTGTAAGCACGACTACTACGACTCCGATCCCGACGAAAACGCGACGACTACGATGACGACCGCGACGACGATCACGACGACTATGACGACGGTCACAACGACGACCACACGCCGACCACGACCATCGCTACGACCAATATGGGCACGACGGCGATGGCGATTTCGACGACGACGGCAAAAGTTACGACAACACACAACAACGACCACCACGCTTACAAGACAACCACGACGACGAGTACAAGGACACCCCGTTCCCCCCTCCAACTCCTTCTCGTCCTCCTCCTCATGATATATCTTTTTATTGCTGCGACTGTTGTCACTACTTCTGCTACCAATGCCACTACTACCACAACTCTCGCGGCCCTGCCAGCACCAGAGTACCGAGTGAACCCCGCGCGCGTGCTAAAAAACTTCCAGACCCTGTTTATGCTACAATAGCGTGCGAGTGCAGCACCATGCCTGCGAGCAGCACGGGCAATGAGCCTGTCAACGCCACGCTACAGGCCGTGAACGTGGAAGTAACCTGCAAGCACCACGGTAGCCTGCGAGCATCAGAATGGCAGTGCCGGAGGCGCATTACCGGGGGGAGGGGAAGCGTTACGATACAGGGGGGGAGGGGGGGGGGGGGGGCATGGCGCTCCTTATGGCTCAGAGGATTTCAAAACACGCTCGAGGCCGTGGGGGCCTCCATTGAGATCCTCTAGGGCTCCCAACTTCGCGCTTCGCGCTCCGCGAAGCGCGAAGCGCGAAAACTTCGCGCCCTCGCGCCGCCCCCCCAAAGGGAGAAAAGGAGGACGAGGAGGAGGGGGGAGAAGGAACGAGGACCGCGAAGCGCGAAGCGCGAATAACTTCGCGCCCTCGTGGGAGCCCCCCCAAAGGGAGAAAAGGAGGACGAGGAGGAGGGGGGAGAAGGAACGAGGACCGCGAAGCGCGAAGCGCGAATCACTTCGCGCCCTCGTGGGGGCCCTTGAGATCCTGGGGGCACCTGGGGCCCAAGGGCACTCCCAGCACCACCCGAACACACGAGCTCCGCGCCTGCCCGTCGGAGAGCGGCGGGCGCCGCCGCTGCGGCGTGCCGCGGCACGCGGGGGATGCTGACTACCTACCAGACCACCCCAACCCAACCCGAAGACCCGAATTTCGGGTTGGGGGGGGTAAGGGTTCCACACGAGTTTTTTCGATGTTTCCCGACCCCCCCCCCCACTGGAAATCGAGGGTAAATCTGAGCCTTCGGGTTGGGTTGGGGTCGTTTGGTGGGTGGTGAGGTGCCACGTCGTCGCCGCAGCTGCGCGGTGACGCCTACGGAGCCCAGCACCTGGCAGCCTACTCGGTGACACCGTCCCCATCGCGATCGCAAAAGTCTGCAGATGACCCTCACAGGAGGAACAAAACACGGCATGAATATTACATTCGGGGTCGGTTGAAGAGGACACGCGAGGGGACACGAGACCCTTCCGAGGGCCTCATTGCCATAGAAATGTAGAATGCGTGCGTCGCCAAACACAGGACACAAGGGTACCCTCGATTTGGCAGGGTCGACCTACAAATCAGCCTAGACTGTAACTGCTCGGAACTCCGCGCGGATTTCTTGGATCTGCGCTGGACCCCCCTCCCTGGCGCGCGGAACGCGTTGGGGGCGGAGCCAGAGGCACCGTCAGGGGGGCCCGGCGCGGATTCAAGGAATTCGCGCGAAACTACGAACATATATGGTTATGCCGTTTTTTGTTCTTCGAGCGTACCCATACAGAGAGCCTAGCTCTTGGACCAGTACGGTGACACCATCCCCGTCGCGATCGCCACGTTGCAGATGACCATCAGGAAGGCGAACCACCAGATCGACACGCGGCCGAACTCTTTCGGGGGCACCAGTGCGAAAGTGACCTGCTTGATCTTCTGGTACCGACGGATGCCCGAGACCGCGGACCAGACGCACGCGACCACCATCATCACACGCGCGGCATTGTAACTAAAGCCGCCAGCGATGCTGAGGAAGCAACACGCAGAGCGGAACGCCGCCATGCTCGTCCGCATCCACGCCAGCAGCGTCCGCTCGTTGGCCAGGTCGGTGGACAGGCGCGAGAAGCGGTCGAGGTTCGCCACGGCCTCCTCGACCTCGGCGGGATCAATCAGCATCCCAGAAATCCGCAAGGCTTGATTGTTTCAATACGGGGTCCCTGAAGTGCCTGGCCCACCCCCTCAGCAGGACGGGCTGTTCATTCTGGGTCGGCCGCTTACTATCCCAGACACCGACGACAGCCCTTTTAGAGACCGAAAACTGCCCAACAGAAACACCCGTCGTGTCTTCGGACGCCAGCATGTCTGGGACAGCATCGCTGACGCGGGCCGGATCGGGACGCACATCGAATCGAGCCGCGTTGGCACGGAGCCCGAATCGGATCGGCCGCGCCGCGAGGATGCACAGCCGTGCCCTCCAGGCATCGGGCGGTCAGAATGACGAGAGTTCGGGTCGGATCGAACCGGGCGAGACCGATATCGTACATGCCCAGATCTGGCCGTGGCGACGAGGAATCGCCCGGGGACGCACCAAACAGCGAAGAGCACCAAAAACATCGGAATGCCAGACGTCCCCCGGTATGATCTCTTCAATCCGCCGCCCCAGAGCTCCCAACCCCTGCCCGTGGGGTAGATTTGCGACCAGCTGCAGTTTTCGTGGCCCCAGGGGCCCGAGGACGAGCTCCGGGGGCCGACATCGGAAAGACATCCGGATTGAAAAAATCAGACCGCTGGAGATCTGGGACGCCGAGATCGGCTCGGACCGATCGGATCGCCAAGGGAGCCCTGCCTCGGCCATCCCGGTGTTGGTGAGGACGGTTTCCGAGCGGCGCAGCTTGGGACTCTCCCCGTGCTCCGCGAAGGCGTCGCCGTCGTCGTCGTGCGCGTCGGGGTCCGAGGAGCTCCACGGTGCCCTTCCCACACTGGGCATCGCTCGGACGTCCATTCCCTGTGTTTTTGTTTAAAGTTTCGAGCGCGGTTTTTCGCCAAATGTTCAAATGGTCAAGGATGCTCCTCGATGGTCCTCGCCGAGGGAAAAATGCACACGTCCGAGCGATGCCAAGCACACATCCAGAGCTTCGATTTCCCATGCGTGGGCCCTGAAATCTGGGCATGGCAATATTTCCACACCCTGAGTTTTCGCACCGCTTCGAGCTCCAGGACCGTCACAGATCGATCTGGCCTGCAGAATGCCGCAGGAAGACAGGTGTCTGGGGCTCTGGTAGTGGTTTCGCGACGCCTGATCTCGGGGGCGTCCTCAGCTTATCTGCCCCTTCTGTGGGTTGCTTCGCACAGGGACAGCTGCATACGGAAACGTTCGGAGGTCCTCGCGGATCGGCGCTACGCGCGTCTTACGCTACCCATGGCGCGCTGCTTGCGCCCAAGAGGGGATCCAGCGCAGATCCAAGAAATCCGCGCAGACCTCCAAAAAGATCGTGGTTCTGTTTCCTCTTCGGTTCATGTCCCTCGGCAGGCCAAAGAAGCATCAGCGTCACGCAGGCCGGACGAGAAGAGGAGGAGGAGGAAGAGGAGGAGGAGGAGCAGGAGGGGGACCCAATCAGCGTGCTGCTGCAGAAGAAGTAGCAGGGTGTTGGACAACACGCGAGTGGGTAGCACGCGCCGCTTGCAAGACGACGACGCACGTGTCACTCGGATGGCTTACCTCCCGAGTCCGGAGATGATGTGCTGACGGCCCTTGGGTACGTATCGATTGGGCCTCCAAGAAACCAGAAACGGCGAACCCAGAAACCCGTCCACGTGATTTGGTCAGCGCGCTGTCCCAAAAAGGTGCCGACCTTTCCCTCGGGGCGTCTTGTCGTACGGGCTATTTGGTCGCCGACCCCAGATCCCAGAGAGGGCTCTCGACGTCCAGAAGTAAGCAAGCATCACCACGACCGAAAAAGATCACACATCGCCTGACGTCTGGGACAGAGGCGTTAATATGTGCGAGGCGCTGGGTCGCCTGGGCTCGTCCTGGCGGCACTCTCGGGGCTCGGGTGCGCCGATAGAGGAGGGCTGGGCCCGAGGTTTGTGCGCAAACGAAGAGGGGCACCGAGGAACGCATGGAAACAAACATCGGGGCGACGTAACACTCGGGCTCGGGGGGCTCGAGCTTGCCTGAAGGGGCTACCACTAGAAATGGCGAGCAACAGTCTGAAATTTCACGCGACCTCCCGCTGCAAACATTCCACGGAAACTGGATCGTCAAAATCCAGGACTCGCTCGTCACAAAGCGTGGGTAAATTAAAGTTCCGGCGTACTTGAAATTCACGCTTCCCCGAAGAAAGGGGGGGGCAGGGATCCGGAAGACGTCCTTGGCCTGGCCCGGGTCAATGCAACCCTGGCTCTGCGGGATCCAGCAAGATGCGGGGCTCTGGCTGCTTCGCTTGCATTGATGGGCGGCGCGCACGAGGGGGTGGAGGGAGGGGGGAGGGCTTCTTAGAATGGGGCCTGCCTCCCTTAGAAGGCGCCTGCCCTCACATCTATAGATAAGGCCCGCGCCTTCTAAGAAGCATGGGTGCTTCTCAGAAGCCCTCCCCCCTACCCCTCCTCCTCCTCCTCCTCCTCCTCCTCCTCCTTCTCCTCCTCCTCCTCCTCCTCCTCCTCCTCCTCCTCCTCCTCCTCCTCCTCCTCCTCCTCCTCCTCCTCCTGTGCGCGTGGCCGACGGATCCTGCAGGCTGCGGCGCTCTGGCGGACCCCGGGTTGCATGGACCCCCGTCTCGAGGCTCCCGAGGCTCCAGTGCCTCGGACGCCCCCCCCCCGCCGCGCGAGCAGGCCCCCCGCCCCGCCCCGCCTCCGCGCGTCCTCGGGGTGGCTCTCGGCCACGGCGTCCAGCGGCGCCGGGTCCTCCGCGAGCAGCCCGACCGCCAGCTCCATCGGGGCCGTCCGCCAGAGGTGGAAGGACGAAGGCAGGGCGAGGACGAATCTGGACGAGGGCGACGCGAGCATATTTGAGCTTGGGCAGTCCTTTTCCTCCTCCTCCTCCTCCTTCTCCTCCTCCTTATCTCCGCCTCCTCCTCCTTCTCCTTCTCCTCCTCCCCCTCCTGGTCGTCGTCGATGTCTTTCAGGGTCGACGGCACCGACCGTCAGGCCATCACAATCGACGCGAGCATGTTTGAGTTTGGGCGGCCTGAAAAAATCCTCTCAAGGCATCAGGCGTCTCGATCTTGTTCGAGACGCCGGCCCCCGACCTCTCGACCACTCCCCAAGTCGCTTTTGACCGCCACGAGGCCTGGTGAGAGCCTCGAGAAGCCGAAAGCGACACCCTCGTCGCGGCTTTTTCCGAGGCGCCCGATACCTGGCCCAGGGCCCCATCTTCACATGGGCTGCGAGCCCAGGGGGGAAGCGCG
>CAUYUJ010017629.1:95000-108999 GCA_963575745.1 Prorocentrum cordatum | reverse complement strand
GGAGGAGGAGGAGGAGGAGGAGGAGCGCTCTCCGAGGCCGACACAGGCCCAAATGTGCGACGCGCATCGGCGGCTTTAGTACGGGGGGACACCTCCTCGGAGCGTGCAAAAATCAGGACGTGAGGTGCTTCCGCCATTTCTGGCCTCTGGGGGCCCTTACCGGGCCTCGGGGCCGTCAGAGAACGACTCGGGATGAAAAACCGTTCCCGGGGAATTGTTCGAGACCTTCGAACGGGGGTTGACGTTATTAAAAATCCACGTCGTCTGAGGCCCTCTCCGAAGGCGGCGGGGCTTCTCGGCGGCCTCTGGCCTTCCCGGGAAGGTTTCTGCGTCTTCGGGGCGGGGCTTCCTCGGAGGCCTCTGGCCTTCCGGGAAGGTTTCTGCGGCTTCGGGGGAGGCTTCGGAAGCTTCTCGGAAGGCTCGAGGCCTTGGGAGCCCCGAGGCCTCCCGAGCCCTCCGAGAGGGCCTCCTCCTTCTCACTTCCCCCCCCTGGCTCGCGGACGAGAAAAGGAGCGGGCCTTACAGGGCATCCTCCTTCTCACTTCCCCCCCCCCCCTGGCTCGCGGACGAGAAGAGGAGCGGGCCTTACAAGGCCTCCTCCCTCTCACTCCCCCCCCCCTGGCTCGCGGACGAGAAGAGGAGCGGGCCTTACGCGCGTTATAATAAACACCCTGCGCGGTGGCTCTCGCGGGCCGACCGCGCGGCACGCGGCAGTGGGCGCGAGGGGGCCCACGGGCGACCCCTGCGCGGGAAGCTCACGCGCCAGCGTCGGTGGAGATGGGCCCGCTCGATGCCTTCGTCGCCCAGATGGCGGGGGGGTCCCGACACCGTGCGCCTCAAAATCATGGCATCTGCCGGGGTATCCTCTACTTCCGCCACCTGCCGCTGGCCTTCCGCCGTCTTCCGCATGCGGGGCCCGCGTTCGTTTCCTTTCCACCGCCCTTCGCTGGGGAAGATGTGCCAACCCCTGCAGTCTTTCGAGCTGAGGACCTATCTGGAGCGCCCGAAATCTGGTGCACATCCGTCCTGGCTCGGCGACGATATCAGGAATCCGGCGTCTCGAAGAAGTCGAGCCAAACGTTGCTCGTCGTTCCCGGCCTCTCGGGTACCCGGCCTCGGGACCTTCGCAAAAGCGACTCGGGATGAAAAACTGGTCCCGGGGCAGTGTTCGAGTGGTCGTGGGCCTGACGAGTCTCTAAAAACTGAGACGCCGAATGCCTGGGAAAGCACATGCACACCTGGCCATCGCTCTGAAATCCGTTCCCTATGTGTTTTTCGGTTTCGTGCGTGGTTTTTTCGCGAAATAAGCAAGGATGCTCCTCGATGGCCCTCGCCGAGAAAAAGTGCACACGTCCGAGCGAGGCCAGGACACAGGCTGGGCCAGCGACCAGCTTGGCCGGTGCAGGTGTGCATACAGATGCTGCCCTCCTACTTGGATCGCTGGCCTCTCCTCCCTGGCGCACTCCGCGCGCCAGGGTCGTCGGCGCCAGGGGAGAGTCCATCGCCGACCCAAAACATCCGCGCGGACCTCGGAAGATCTCTCGGAAGAAGGCCAGCTGGGACAATGCCAGGTCTTCCGCCCAGTCTTATGCTGCTCCCGTCGAACGTAAGGACCACATCCCAGATATACTTTCGAGCACCTGGAAAAGTGTCAAAAGAGTGTCGCAGCAGTGTCGGGCGAGTGCCTCCGGTGGCCCGACGCGCGGAAAGCCTGGAACTTCGGCACTTGTCTGGGTGCTCGAAATTCTTGCTGGTGATCCAGGCTAAGTGGGTTGGAACATCATAAAAACCCAGTCCAGTCCATGATGGGCCTGTCTTCCACCACCACCACCACCACCATAAGTTGGAGAGGGGAGGAGGAGGAGGAGGAGGAGGAGGAGGAGGAGGAGGAGGAGGAGGAGGAGGAGGAGGAGGAGGAGGAGGAGGAGGAGGTGAAGGACCCCCTCCCCCTCCAACCTATGGTGGTGGTGGTGGAGAACAGGCCCATCAGTCCAAGTCCGCTCGAAATTGCTCCCAGACCCCTCACAGCGTCCATCCTGCCCGATCAGGCCGCGGCGGCGAGAAGCCTCGAGGAGGCCCACGGAGGCCTGAGAGCGAGGCAGGGCTGCTTGAAAGGGGACGACCTGGGGGACTGGCTCCGGGGGGAACCGTTGGGGAGCCGCTGAGCTGGAAACGGCGATGTCTCGCCGATAGATCGGCGATAAGCCCCCCGACAGCAAAACCGCACGCTCCGGGGCGGGGGGCCGGGCCATCGGGCCCCTTGTCGGCGATGGAGGGGCGAACGGGGATCGGTGCTATATCCCAGACACGTTGGACAACCCGCGTAAGGTTCGCCCGCTGCTCCTGGCCACTCCTCTAGAAAACAAATTTGAATTAAACCACATGTGGCGCTCTCTCTGGCTGGGTGGGTGGGCGGGTTCGCTGGCACGTAACAGAACACAGCCGCGCCCTGCCCTCGAATGGCTGTTTCCACACATGTTGATGCAGCAGCCTATGCGCGCACCACATCGCCAATGTAGACCACACTGTGTGGGTGCATGGCAGTGCTCATGTAAACCACAACGCCTGCGGATACAACTGCGAACGCGCCATAGCACAAAGCGCTTATACACCATAGACGCGGCAACAACAGCACGTTGCGCATGCACCGCGCCGGCTGTGTGCAACACGATGCGCGTGCACACCGCAGCAACCGCGCGCACCGCGGCGACTGACGCCAGCGCGCACCACGTTGTACACGTACGCCACAGAGCCTGCGTACACCTCGAAGGCCCTGGAGGGACCCAAACATCGAAACTCGTGGGGTGGGTGGTGGGGCGCGAACGTATCAAAATTGACGATGGAACTCTTTGTGGATATTGCTTTGGGGCCAGGGGTACGGCTCCCAAGATTCTGGCCAAGAGTGCCTGTGTACACCAGGCAGCCGATTCGCACCTTCGCGACTGCGTTCAGAACCCTGCTTGGCGCCGCTGGATCTGCAGCGGCGCAGTGGGCACCACGGGTTTAGGGGGCCTGCGGATCCGCGCAAGCAGATGGAACACACGTGAGGCCACTCGTCGTCTTCTTCTTCTTCTTCTTCTTACGCCGCGTCCTTCCCTTCTTCCTCCTGCTCCGCTTCCTCCTCCCCCCCTCCTCGTCCTCGTCGTGGCTGTCGTCGTCGTGCTCCTCCCCGCCCTTCCTTCTGCCGCCGGCGCCGCCCTCACAGAGGCCCTGAGGAAGTCTCCGGAGGCCCTCGCGGGCCCTCGGCGGCGGGGGATGGGGCGCGCGGCCGCCCTGCCTGACGGACCGACCGACTCCCTTCTGACTACCTACCAGACCACCCCAACCCAACCCGAAGACCCGAATTTCGGGTTGGGGGGGGTAAGGGTTCCACATGTGTTTTCTCGATGTTTCCCGACCCCCCCCCCCACTGGAAATGTAAGGTAAATCTGAGCCTTCGGGTTGGGTTGGGGTGGTTTGGTGGGTGGTGACCTTCGCAGTCCAGGAGCACCCTTTAAGGTAGGGGGCAAACAAACCTACCTCGCTCGGGTCGGGCGAAAGGGGGGGATAGCAAAGGGGGGGTTTGAGAATCAGCTCACGTAGCTGATTTTCCCGGCGCCTCCCGGCGCCGGGAGGCGCCCATGTATCGAGGAATGGGCCCCTCGGTGAGGCCGAAATCAGCTGCATGCAGCAAATTTCGTAACCCCCCCTTTCCCAATCCCCCCCTTTCGCCCGGCCCGACTCGCTCTTGACCACCCTTGCCTCCAAGAGATACCGAGCGATGCCAAACTACGGCCTGTACTGGTCAGGCCGCTTGACGAGGAGGCGCGGGGTATGATTTGCCTGGAAGCGAAAGCGGGGTAGGCAAATCACGCTCTGACAAGGGGCAGGAAGTCCACCTTCATGAGAATCACCCTGACACGCCAGGTCGTTCAGGAAACGCACCCCAAAGAAGCGAAGAAGGAATCTAATAGGGCAGGGCTGCTCAGTAAACGCCCAGGGCCGTGCAGCAAATGCCAAGTATCGGGTCCGGGTGGTTTTTCCTCCCTTGACTCTAGCTGACGAGCCCGATGGCGTATGCTGCAAGATTGAGGAATGGACAAATACGTGCTCAAATAATCGTGTGATAACAGCTGCTCCTGTGGTGTATTCAGCTCCACCCACGCGACCACCCGCCCTATTATCCGACGACTCCCGTAAGCCGATGAAGCAAGGGCGACGGCACCGCTGCCTACCAGCGCCTGCCCTGGCAACAGTGGGGAGGAGGGGGAAGAAGAGGAAACAGGAATGTCTCCAACAAAGTGTGGCCCTCCAGTGGACCGTAAACCACCCCTACACTCATCGAAAGGTTTTGTTGATGAAGGCCGTCGGGGGTCCATGCTGCTTCCAGCTCAGGTTTTGCTAGGAGACGGAGGAGGACGACGAAGACAGGCGGAGAAGGAGGAAGAGGACGCCAGGAATCGTGAAGGCCACCCGCTGGATACTCCTGCGGGGGGCCAGCGTGCCCAACCGCGCGGAGCACGAGGACCAAATGCTGGAAAAAGGCATGCGGCCACATGTGTGTGCAGGTCCCGCCTGGACGTGTGGGCTTCCTTGGGACATCTATATGTATCCTTAAGAACGTCGCTACCTTCCTTAAAAAAGTCCATCGGAGTTCTCTCAACATCCATGTAATTCGGATGTATATGTGTAAGCACACAGATACACACATATATATATATATATATATATATGTATATAAAAGAATTCGCTGGGGATCCTTCGGGTTCTTTCCGTGATCCACAGGTTTCCCTAGGACGGCCATCGGATTCCTGAGGGCAGCTGTAAGAAATGATA
Organism: Prorocentrum cordatum; assembly: GCA_963575745.1. Classification (NCBI taxonomy): domain Eukaryota; class Dinophyceae; order Prorocentrales; family Prorocentraceae; genus Prorocentrum; species Prorocentrum cordatum. Next base: position 104,184 of record CAUYUJ010017629.1, on the reverse strand, counting down.
AGATTATTTCGGACATCCTCAGGAATTCCAAAAGACATTCGTAGGAGGAGGGCGAGGAGGAGGAACCAACAAAAACGGGGACATAACAGTTCGGGCTGGGCGAGCAAGGAGGGGGGAGAAGAGACAAATCTTCTGGAAACCCATCACAAATATGAAAATCCATCGGATTCGTGAAGCAAAAGTACTGGAGCTCTCAAGAATTCCTTAGAAATTCCGCACACATCCAGAAGATGACGGGAAGCGCGCCGAAACTCGAAGAGTCGCGCGATGGACGCTGGTTCGGGCCCAGAGGGGGGGAATGCTTCAACGGAGGAAGTGCAGGGGAAAGTCTCGCAATTGCTCCGTGGCGGAGCTCGGCGGATCCCCCGGAGTTACCGTTTCGCCGGGAACGTCCTCGCGAAATGGGGATATCGGAATATATATATATATATATATATATATATATATACATATATATATATATGTATATGTATGTATGTATGTATGTATGTATGTATGTATGTATGTATGTATGTATGTATATATACACATATGTATATATACATATATGTATATATGATTATGTATACACATATATATATGGAGAAGGAGAGAGAAAGAGAGAGAGAGAGAGTAGGACACTTATTGATGAAAATGTAGCTCACGCTGCAGACATCCTCGAACAATTGAGATATTGGAATCTGAAACAGCGTTCTGTTGTCGCTTGGAGAGGGGGGGTTGGCACCAGTCCCCCCCCCCCCCTTGGATGGAAGAGGGGGGTGTCGAACCCCCCCCTTCTCCTGTGACGGAGGGAGCGCGGGGGTTCGAACCCTCCCCCCTCCCCTCCCCCTCCTCCCCTACTTCTCCTCTCTCCCTCTCCTCGGGCCTGCGCTTGCGTCGGCGGCCGCTGGCGGCGGCGGCGGGGACGACGACTTCTTTTTCTGGGCCGGCGCCGGCGCCTGCGGCGGCGGGCGGTGGTTGTGGTTTGTGGATGTGGTGCTGGTGGTGGTGGCGGTGGTGGTGGTGGTGTTGTGGTTTGTGGTGGTGGTGGTGGTGGTTTTTGCTGATGGTGCTGGTAGTGATTGTGTCGGCTGTGGTGGTGTGGTAGATTGAGGTGGTGGCGGTGGTAGTGGTGGTGGGTTTTTGTGGTGGTGGTGGTGGTGGTGGTGGTGGTGGTGAGTTGTGATGGTGGTGGATGTGGTGGTGGTGGTGGCTGTGGTGGTGGTGGTGGTGGTTGTGGTGGGTTGGTGGTGGTGGTGGTGGGTTGCGGTGGTGGTGGTGGTGGAAGTGGCGGTGGTGGTGGTAGTGGTGGTAATCGTCGCTGCGTCCCCGTCGTCCATGTTGTTGGCCGCCCCCCCCCCAGCGCTGGCGCCGAAGGGGGGGGGACTCGGCAGGGGGGGGTTAGGGTAAGGGGGGAGCCCCCCTGGTTTTGATCGACGGCGCCGAATGTTGGGAGGGCCCCCCCCCGGTTCGAACCGAACCGCCGATTGTTCCCAAACAAAACGCCCGTGAAATGCGCTCTCCCTGAAATCTCCCGCGGAATCCGCCGATCTCAACACATGGACGTTCCGCCTGATGCACCCTCGAAACGCATAGACGCCGAAAGAGCTGCGATTTCACCTCTCATGATCCAAATATAACTATCGCCCAAGACATCCTCGAACGACGGAGGTGTCCAGGGAGCTTGCGAATTCGTCGCGTTCTCGAAAATGAAGCTCCCACCGGAGACATCCTGTAGAAAACGCGATGCACAACGAGGCGTCCTCCGCCGTATCTTGGATGCCTTCCATGGAGGACCCCCAAGACGGCCCAAGAGGACCCCCATGGAGGACCCCCAAGACGGCCTTCCATTTATATATGTTTATATACATACATATATATATATATACATACATACATATAACGATGGTTGTTCAACCATCTTGCTCAACATTATGCTTTTCGCTAGAGACATCATCAACATTTGCATCCTCGTCGTCGTCGCCGTTGTCATTATCCTGGTCATCGTCATTGTCGTCGTCCTTGTCCTCGTCGTTGTCGTCGTCGTCGCTGTCGTCGTCAACGTCATCGTCGTCGTCGTTTTCGGAGATGCGCCAGCGGGAGGTGCGCCTCGCCTGAACTCGCGCGGAGACCTGACACAAAGGAACGCGACTGGGGATTGTGGGCCTGTAGACGGATAGTGCCGAAGTGCGACAATGGGAGGCGCGCCTCGTCTGAACTCGCGCGGGAAGTAAAAGCGACCTGACACGCGGGAACGCGGGTGGGGAGGTTGGGGGGTCTGGAGACGGACGCTGCCGAGAAGCGCCAAAAGGGGGGTGCGCCTCGTCTGAACTCACGCGGACAACCAAATCCATCTGACATGGGGGAACGCGAATGGGGAGGTTGGAAATCTGGCGACGGATAATGCCGAGACGCGCTCTTGCAAAGCTCGTCGCTGTCACGCGCTCCCCGTCTATGTCAAGAAAGGATTCTTTGGAAATCCACCAAACCTTGTGCGGATTTCTTCGAACATCAATCGGATTCTTGAAGTGTTCCATCAAATTCTGTAGGACACCTACATGTCTCCTCTAGAATTTCACTGGAATCCCGTGAACACCCAGAGGATTCCTCAGGACAGCCCAGAGGCTTGCGTAAGCAAATCATCCGGATCCCTCGGACAATCCATAGGTGCGTTCGGAAACGCATATATGCCTGAAGAGATTCCAGTGGATGTCTTCTGATGTCCACCAGACTTCTTAGGAAATCCATCGAAGTCCCCCGGGGAACCATAAAACGTCATGCGAAATCAATCGAGTCCCTTACGAGACCCATGCAATCGGGCATCTCTGGGAATTCTTTTGAAATCCACAAAGGGGTCCCTAGGACATCCTTGCGATTCTTCGGGCCATCTAAAATAATATCTCGGACAACCATCGGTTTCCCGTCGGGAATCCAAGCGCGTTCTTCCGAAATCCATAGGAATCCTGGGGGCATCCGTCGGGTGCCTTGGGACATCCGTAGGATTATGTAGGAAATACGTGGGATCCATTCGGGAACTCATGAGATTCCCATGGCAATACATATGACCTCCCCTAATAAACCACATTTTTTAGATGAAAACGTCGAACAAACATATGTGAACTGCAAGATCCAATCGGCCACTGTCAAGAATTGGGATCCCTTTGCATTCCAGACGAACATGGCAACTTTTCCATTGTGGACAATGCTAAATTCGCAACACGCGCGTCCGCGCACGCGCGCGATCGGGTGACGCAGGCGCGGGCGTGTCGCCCGAAATCCCGTTAGTCACTGTCAAGGGTCCGCTTTGGTTTCGAAACCGACATGGCGACTTGCACAACTCCACACGCGCGCGTTCGCGCGCGCGCGTGGCGACTGTACTGCCCACAGTGGAAAAGCCGCCATGTTAAATTAGGAACCAGAATGGACCCTTCTTGTGGTGACCGATTTGAATTTTGAAATCCACATGCGTGTATCGGATGTTTTCGAACATTGAGCAATCCACATGTTGACCTGGAACTGAAAACGAATCATTAACAGTGACCGATTGGATGTTAACATTAATCGGCGCTTACGCTTTCAAAAGACACCATCGGATTCCTGGGGAATTATCGCGATTCCCGTGCATGTCCTAAAGAATCATATGAATTGCCCCAAGGGTTACTATGAGTGTCATTGGGAATCCGATGGTTTCTTTGGGAACCTGATTGGTGTCCTAAGGAACCTTGTGGCTGTCCTAAAAGATCTAATATTTTCCGGCATTGCATGGATGTCCTAAGGATTCTCGTCGACCTCCGAAAGGACCCACTGAAATCTAAAATGCGTCTTATGAATGTCCTCAAGCATCCGATGGATGCTTAAGAGGAACCCGGTGGATTGCCAAAATGACCTGGTGGATTGTTGAAGAGATCCGATGGATGTCTATCGGATTCCACCGAAAATCAATCGATCATTCGGAAAATCCATGAGGATTCTCAACGGAATCCATGATGCCGTATGGCATCCGTATGAGTCGTGCGGAGGTGCTCGCGAATCCTAAGGACACCCATCGGATTATTTAGGTTACCCATCGGAGTCCTTAGGACATCCATCGGGCTCCGTAAGAGGACATCCATAGGACTCCTTGAACATCTATATGGATCCCTCGGACATCCATAGAACTCCTTGAGAAATCTTGAGTCTTTAGGAGATTCATCGGCTTCACCAGGACGTGCAAAAGGGCTCCTGCTGAAATTCACCAGATTCCTTAAAACACCTCAGGAAATCCATCGGATGCTGTAGGACATCCATAGGAATCCTTAAGGAATGGATAGGAATCCTTAGGACGTCCATCGGATTCTTTGGGGCGTCCATAGGATTCCTTAGGAAATCAACTCAACATAAGAAGAAAACAACTTCGACTCGCAACTTTCCCCCGCGATTATCAAGTTCGGCAGTGCCGCCGTTTTTCCCCTACCAAACGAGTATTGGCCGTGGATTGTCAAGTCTCAAGTGGGAAGGAGGGGGGGGTACCAATGATTATCCCGGGGATGCGGTTAGGGAAAACCCGAGCACCCTCGAAACGCTCTCGGCGGGGCGCAGCCGATGGAAGGCACCCCGGGTCTGGAACGACGGAGAGCACGGACAAAGATGTAAAAACCTCGAGCCTCGAACCCTGCGTACCCTCCTAATGTCGCCTCCGAGTATATGCTCACACAGCTTTCTGTTCGCCGGACCTCTCCCACGGCGCCCTCTGACCAGAATTTCGAGGAGAATCCAACCGTGGCGACGAGTGCCTTCAGGACAAGCAGCAGTACTGGCATCACTTCCTCATAGCGTCCCGCTCAAGGGTTATGAGAACTGCTTGTTATTCTTATTTATATAATACAAACATAAACACCTGAGAAGAGTCCCACAGGGTGGACGGGGAGCCCGAGACCGCCTGGCCCAGAGGCGGTCTGGCAGCCTTCCTCACCATTGATTCAGGGATCGTGCTCTCGCCTGGGTGCCGGCTGCATGCTTGGTCCAGACGACCATGACCCCTGGCAGCAAAACACTCTACTAAGGTGCACATGGACGTGCTATCACCCGTCTCCCACAGCCGACCTCTTACTCCTCGAGCCGCCTCGATGCCTTTGCTGCTATCAGGGTGTTTTGTTGGGGTAATGCTCTCCTCCGACTGCCCGCCGTAAACCTGACTCTTTATCATAGTAACTACCCCGACACGCGAAGTCGTTTAGTAAACGCGCCCAAAGAAAGAATCGAACAGGGCAGGGCTGTTCAATAAACGCCCAGGGCCGCTTCGTAAACGCCAATGGTCCAGTCCGGGTGATTGTTCCTCCCTTGAGTGTTTGCACACACAGCGATCCAATGTGTTCCAGGATGGGCCAGCCGTTCCGGCGCTGTCCTCGCCGAGCAACAACGCACGCGTCCGAGCGATGCCACGGGTGCGAAAGGTGGAGAGTCGGGGAACGCTGCCACCGAGCTCGTGCCCAGGCACCTGCTGGTCGGAAGGCGTGCAGAGGCCTCCCAAATGGGGTCGGAGAAGATGGGGTCGGAGGATCGCGCCGCATCGTCGATGCATCGGCGACGTCGGCGATGCATCGGCGACGTCGGCGTGGCGAAAGTCGGGCTCCCCATCGAGCCGCATCGCCGATGCATCGGCGATGCGGTGAGAACCTCCGACCCCATTGAATTACTCTTACCCCATCTGGGAGGCCTATCACCGACCCCCGACGTCATGTTGTTTCCGGAGCGTCGACCCCAGAGGCCTCGACCCATTCCGCCGAATCGGATTCTCATCCTGAGTCGTCTTGACGGCCCCGAGGCCCAGCGAGAGCCCCCAGAGGCCGAAAATGGCAAACACAACACCCGTCGTGATTTTCCCATGACTCGAGGGGGTCTGGGTTGCGAGACCGAATTACTCGGACCCCATCTGTAGGGAACCCACAAAGGGACGTAGGCGCCCAGCTAGGTACACTACCACGGCCCCCAAGTCCGAGGGACCGGCCGCATGATGCGAACGTTCGCGCAGTGCGTACTCCCGAGGCCAGCGTGGATTCCTGCACTTCTACGCCCTTCGTTCGCTCCCGAATCTGGGAGGCCTGGCAGCGAAGGGTCCGGCAACGCTGCCCCTGAGGCTGCTGTGACTGAAGGGGCCCTGGGACACACAAATAAAAACACACAAATAAAAAGGTGCCCCATATTTTCCCATATTTTCTGGGTTTCTGTCTTCCCCCCCACTTCCCATCTTTCCCCATATTTTCTGGGGGATCGACGATTAATTGTGCCTGTGTGTTTTTTTCCCTCCTGAGTGACCGCGCAGCGCTCTTCGGTCTCCCACGCCGCTCCTCCGCCCCGACGGCGCGGCGGACGCCCTCGCAGGCACGTGCAGCGCGAGCGTCAGGCCGCTGGTCGGCGGCGCGCCCAAGGGGAAGCTCGGGGCTCGAGGCTCGAGGCCCTCGGGCACTGCGGGCTCGAGGCTCACATTTCCCCGGCGGTTCGTCGGCCTCGGGGTCTTTCCAGCCTCGCGGGGTACGTTCCAGCAGCTGCGCCTCGCCGAGAGCGATCCCGGGGGTGCCCGGACCCCCTCGAACGGCCGTGGGAGAGCCGAGTTAAGACCCACAAGCCACCAGGCGTCCGAGAAGGGACACGCCTCCACAAAAGGCGCGTGGGCCTTCTCAGAAGCCCTCCGGCCTTCTGACAGTGACTACCTGCCAGACCACCCCGACCCAACCCGAAGACACAACTTTCGGGTTTGGGGGGGTACGGGTATCAGATGCGTTTTCTCGGTGTGCCCCGACCCACCCCCCACCAGAGATGCAGGGCAAGTGGAAGCCTTCGGGTTGGGTTGGGGATGGTTTGGTGGGTGGTGAGACAGGCCGTCTCGGTCTTCGGAGAAGGCTGAGGTAACTTCTCTAGGGGGAAAACAAACCTACCTCGCTTTTGACCACCCTCGCTTCCAAGAGATACCAAACGATGCCAAACTACGGCCTGTACTAGTCAGGCCGCTTGACGAGGAGGCGCGTGGTATGACTTGGTTTTGCCTGGAAGCGACAGCGGGGTGGGTAATTCACGCTCTGATTCTCGTAAGGCCCGAAGCCTTCCGAGCCTTCTGGGCAGGCCCGCCCCGTCGGCATGCCTCCCTGGGCCCGCCGCCGATGGGCAGCGCGGCCGTGAGCGGCACGATGGCGTCGTCGCCCGGCAGCGTGAGCGATCGATGATCGTCGGGACGCTTGACAGCTCCGCAGCGAGGGAACGGGATGGGAGAGCAAGGAGCTGGTTGTTCCTCCGTTTTTTTTTTGCCAGCCTGGAACATATCCCTATCCCTGTGCTGAGCACCTCCCCATCACGACGCCAATCTTGGGGATTCCCTTGTTTTTTGGGGGGCGAATCCCTGAGATTGGCATCGCCTCTTGGCGGGTCAACCTTAGGGATAGGGATACGTTCGAGGCTGGTAAGTTTTTTAGTCGTTCCCACACGTGGTGGTGGCAACACCCGGCGGTGACTCTTTGGGATGCCAGGTCACCGCCTGACATCTCACCGCCTGGTTTGGAGGCTCCCGACTTTTGGGCCTCCTGGAGGCCCCTCGTTGCCATGGCTGGATGCGCCTCGAAGAACTGGCCAGGACGGGCCTTGGGAGGGATCTGGGGACCGACTCCGATGGGGTTTGGATCGGGCGAGAGATCGTCGTGACGTGTGGCTCCCCAGGCATGCTCGCGCGGTGAGAAAACACAGCGGGAGGCTTTGGTAGCACAGTGAAAACTGACAGAAAAAGAGACGCGGTACGGATGCAAGCCCCTTTGTGCACCCGTGTCGAAGCTTTTTCGAGCGCGGCGGGACGTCGAACGTAGCCCAGGGCAAAAGTACCCTCATTACCATGGAGGAGGAGGGGGAGGAGGAGGAGGGGGAGGGGGAGGGGGAGGGGGAGGAGGAGGGGGAGGAGGGGAGGAGGGAGGGAGGGAGGAGGAGGAGAGGAGGAGGAGGAGGAGGAGGAGGAGGAGGAGGAGGAGGAGGAGGAGGGAGGAGGTTACCACCATTCCCACCTGTTTTGACTGTATTCCGCCTTTGGGGGCCCTCGCCGAGGCCCCCACAGCCGTCAACAGCGACCTGGGATGCAAAAAAAACCCACTCTGGGGCCACAGGGTCCTCCTCCTCCTCCTCCTCCTCCTCCTCCTCCTCCTCCTCCTCCTCCTCCTCCTCCTCCTCCTCCTCCTCCTCCTCCCGTACTCCCAGGGGACGTCGGGACGTGTAGCAACTCTCGCGAACGGCGAACATGTCCGTACACACTTTTTGATCCGCGGGTCGAAAGCGGGCCTCTACCGGTCGAAGCTAAGCGGGCCGCGCACAGCTTTAGTTAACAGAGGAAGGGAAAAAGGAGGCGGGGCCTCACGTCAAGGCCAAGAGAGGGCAAAGCCCCGGGATCAGGCGGTGCTGAAAGGGAAGTGCATGCAAAGGAACGCCTTGGACAGGAACCCGGAGGCGAAGTACCGGGAGGCGAAAAGCTGGTGGTGGTGCCGTCAGCGACGCATCATGTACACCCTGCGAAATGCTTAAGAAATCATGGGTTCAGAAATTCATAGTCTCAGAACTTCAATAAAAACCCAAACTTTCTATTCAAATCTTGGGATTTACATTGAAACGTTAAGAATAATCGAGACTCTGGCCGAAAACTTGGGTTTTCTTAAGCATCGCCTAAGGTGTACACCAGCCCCATACACTGCGGGAGAGGGCGCGCCATGCATCCAGGGCGACGCCCGAGAGGATGAGGAGCACCGCTGGGCCGATGTCCGTCCTCCTCCTCCTCCTCCTCCTCCTCCTCCTCCCCCTCCTCCTCGTCCTCCTCTTCCTCCTTCTCCTCCCTCCTCCTCCTCCTCCAACTCCTCCTCCTCCTCCTCCTCCTCCTCCTCGGATACGCGGTCGTACGTTCCAGGCGGGGCATCCACGGACACAACGTCCCTGATCCACGGGGTCGCGGCCCAGAAGCCCAGCACGAGAGGCCGTGGATACGGATGTACGGTCTCCCTCCATGGGTGGCAGCTCCGAAGAGGGGCCAGCCGAGACACCGTTCGGAGGCAACTCCCGGAAGCTCCTCGTGGGAGCGAGTGATGGCTGCATGGAGTCCGCCGACGGCGCCACGGAGCCGAATCAGCCCAGAGAGTCGAATGATGAAGTCCATGATTCATAGGCCCGATCAAGCCAGATTGAGTGGGACGCTGCTGGCTCTTCG
>CAUYUJ010017629.1:0-90000 GCA_963575745.1 Prorocentrum cordatum | reverse complement strand
CAGGAAAGGGTTCTGAGAGCCATGAGGGAGTCTGCCATTGGCGCCTTCGGTGGAGCTCCTATGGGGCCACGATCCTCATGAGGGGTGTGCCGAAATGGCCCGAGGCCGCCATGCGAACCTTGCCACTGAGGGCCTTCGGTGGAGCTCCCTATGGGGCCACGATCCTCGTGAAGGGTGTGTCGACATGGCCCGAGGCCGCCATGCGAATCCTGCCACTGGAGCCTTCGATGGAGCTCCCTATGGGGCCACGATCCTCGTGAGGGGTGTGCCGAAATAGCCCGGGGCCGCCATGCGAACGCTGCCACTGGGGCCTTCGGTGGAGCTCTCTTATGGGGCCACGATCCTCGTGAGGGGTGTGCCGAAATGGCCCGGGGCCGCCATGCGAACGCTGCCACTGAAGCCTTCGGTGGAGCTCCCTATGGGGCCACGATCCTCGTGAGGGGTGTGCCGAAATGGCCCGGGGCCGCCATGCGAACGCTGCCACTGGTGCCTTCGGTGGAGCTCCCTATGGGGCCACGATCCTCGTGAGGGGTGCGCCGAAATGGGGCGGGGCCCACATGCGAACGCTGCCACTGGAGCCTTCGGTGGAGCTCCCTATGGGGCCACGATCCTCGTGAGGGGTGCGCCAAAATGGGCCGGGGCCACCATGCGAACGCAGCCACTGGGGCCTTCGGTGGAGCTCCCTATGGGGCCACGATCCTCGTGAGGGGTGTGCCGAAATGGCCCGGGGCCGCCATGCGAACGCTGCCACTGGAGCCTCGGTGAGGGGTGCGCCAAAATGGAGCGGGGCCACTATGCGAACGCTGCCACTGGAGCCTTCGGTGGAGCTCCCTATGGGGCCACGATCCTCGTGAGGGGTGCGCCAAAATGGGGCGGGGCCCACATGCTAACGCAGCCACTGGGGCCTTCGGTGGAGCTCCCTATGGGGCCACCATCCTCGTGAGGGGTGCGCCGAAATGGGGCGGGGCCCACATGCGAACGCTGCCACTGGAGCCTTCGGTGGAGCTCCCTATGGGGCCACGATCCTCGTGAGGGGTGCGCCAAAATGGGCCGGGGCCACCATGCGAACGCAGCCACTGGAGCCTTCGGTGGAGCTCCCTATGGGGCCACGAAACGCTGTACTGGATGGGTGAAACGCAGGGAGAGGGGGGAGGAGGAGGGGGAGGAGGAGAGGAGAGCAGGAGGAGGAGGAGGAGGAGGAGAAACGCGGGGCGACGTCTTCAAAACGAGGACCCAACACCACAGGATGGTTGGGAAATAATCCAAAAATGGTCCCAAAATCGTCCGGGGACTATTTGTTGAGTATTTTTTGACCTTTTTGGAATATGTTTGGGGTATTTCTTATTTGTTGTCGAAAATCCCCCGGTAAGGGGACACGCCCGACTTAACACTAGCTCGCTCTGCCCGACTTAGCCAGACTCGAAAAAGCCGCACACTTTCAGGTCCCGCCCGCCAGAGACGCCCTGCCCGTTCGCCGAGCTCCACTCGACCCGACTCCATAAAGCCCTGCACTTCGGTGGTCTGCTGGCCCTGCCCGATCCGCTCTTCGATCGATCTCACCATCGATCTCACAATCGATCTCACTATCAATCACACAAGCGATCTCGCTAGAGATCGCATGAGCGATCTTGCGATCGATCTCATTACCGATCTCATTGAATCGATTTCAGTCTCGGTCTCACCATCGACCTTCCAATCGTCCTCACTATCGATTGCACTATCGATCTCATTATCGATCTAACAGTCGATCTCAAGATCCATGGTATCAATGTTCAAATCATCCACTGATTGGGTTTCTTTAGGTTAATAATATTATCTGTATGTATATATGCTATATATGCATACACACATCTATATATACAGATGTATACATATATATATATATATATATATATATATATATATTACACCAAAGAAAAAACCTAATCGGTGGATGGTTTTCGCTGAAGAGATCGACCGGGAACCCAGGAGCCCGAACCCAAAACCCACCGAAATCGGCCTGGTACCAATAACCGGGAACCCGGGAGCCCGGAACCGGGAACCCCGGGAACCAAGCCTACTACCAAAATCGGCGGGAAACTTTCGCCAAATCTTTCAACTTCCGCTAGGACCCCTTCAGTGCAAGCACTGATTGGGGAATATATATATATATACACATAGAGATCCACACTTTCATGTCCCGCATGCCCCGCCCTGCCCGTGCGCCCCGCCCCACCGACCACACTCGATATAGAGTTCTACACTTGAATGTCCCGCCCGCCCCGCCCCGCCTGATGATGATGCTGATGATGATGCTGATGAAGACGTTGATGATGATGATGATGATGATGATGATAATGATGGCGGTCATGATGATACTTTCTGATATGATGATAATGCTGCTGATGGTGCTGATGCTGATGATGATGACGACGACGATGACGATGACAATGAAGATGACGATGACGCTGACGATGACGCTGACGCTGACGCTGGCGCTGATGATGATGCTGCTGGTGATGATGATGATTATGATGACGATGATGATGATGATGATGTTGATGATGATGATGATGATGATGATGATGATGATGATGATGATGATGATAATGATGATGATGGTGATGCTGAAGATGACGATGACGATGCTGATGATGCTGATGATGCTGATGATGATGATTATTTCTCCAGCGCTGCTGAAATACCTGGTATTCCCTTGGTGGACCAACAGGGGGTCCTGCTGAGAGGGGGTGGTGCAATAGATGTGGGGTAATAGTATTGCAAATGGACTGCGCCAGAGAATTGTATTGCATTGCATTGCAGCCAACGCATGGCACGCGAAAATCCAGCATTACGTTTGCGCACCAGTATGTATTGCACGCCCCAGATCGACTGCAACTCCACACACCTATTGCACCAGATCCATTGCACCACCCCCTTTCAGCTGCACCCCCTTTCTGGGTCAACCAGAATCTCGTGACACGGCATCATCTTGGGAGAAGGGCAGCTGCTATGGCTCGGACCGCGACGCGCGAAGCGCGGCGGCCTTCGCGCCCCTGGGGGGCCCCCAGGAGCGCATCAGAGCCAACAGAGGGAATCGGGGGATGGGGAGGAGGAGGAAGAGGAGGAGGAGGAGGAGAAGGAGAAGGAGGAGGAGGAGGAGGTGGGCTCGCCTCAGACTCTCCGAACTGGGCGTGTGACCTCGCCCGACCAGCCTCGATCGGGCCCTGCCCTTTCACGCCCCGCTGGCCCGATCCGCCCTGCCCGCCCGCCCCGCCCCACCCGAACAGGGCTCGCCCGCCCGACTCGGCCGCTGGGGCCGCGGGAAAGACAGGAAAACGAGCACGGGAGGAGGAGGAGGAGGAGGAGGAGGAGGAGGAGGAGGAGGAGGAGGAGGAGGAGGGGAAGGCAGAGGAAGAGAACGGGGAAGAGAGCCGCCGACCCCCGCTCGCCGGGGTTCAGAAGGCCTGTGACACCTTTGGGCGGTCCTCGCCCCCTCTTCTCCCTCCCCTGGGGTCCAAAGTGCCGCTTGGAGGGGGGAGGGGGGGACAGGAGCTCACCAATACCCCTGGGGCCTCCCCTCCGGAGCCTCCAAAAAGCCCCAAGAGGGGGCCCAGGCAGAGATCGTCACAGGACGCCCGATGAGGCCCCAAGAGGGTCCCAAGAGGGCCCACGAGGGCCCTGAGACGGCCTCACAGGCCCCCAGGATGGCCCAGGAGAGCCCCAAGAAGGCCCGATAGAGAGCCTAAGTCCGAACTAACAGTTCCAGCATTTCCCCCAATTGTGGCCCCAAGAGGCCCGCCCAGAGGCCCCGGAGGCGCCCAAGAGGCCGCAAAAGGCCTCCAAGACGCACCCAAGGAGCCCCCGAGAGGCCCCCAAGAGACCCCGAAAAGCCTTCCAAGTGCACCCGAGAGCCATCCGAGACTCCCGAGGGGCATCACAGGAGGCCCTCATGTTCATTCGACAGGCCTCTGACCCACAGCCCGGGCATGGCGGTGGGTCTGGCCGAGGGCCACACACGATCCTCGCAAGCTCTGACGGACTTCTGGGGGTCGGCGGAATGGGACCCGCCACTCGGATAGACCCTGGCATGTGAAAGTTCAATTGCCAATTCGGGAATTGTTAGATTATTTAGACTACAAACCACGACAAGAAAGCACGCATCTCGGTCTACATCTTTCCTATCTTTCGACCCTTGACCCCAAGATTGCACATGTTACATGATTGTACGTATGACATGAAACACACGTCAATACACAACTCCCTAATTGAGAACATCACTGTGGTGTGTTTGGTAATCTCGATGTTAAAAATCCGAAAGACCAGATCTCCTTTCGACTTTTTCCAATGTGCTCCCGAGCCGCAGACCCAAACCAACTCACTAACACAGCGTATGCAACATGGCCCAAGGAAGATGATAATGCGATGGACGATGCTGAACAACAACCCCTCATGCGGACATCACCTGGATGGGTAGCGACATCCGGACCCTACCCCCGCCAACCATCGATTCTCCTGAATGAATGGGAGGCGGGGGTTGGGGTCGGATGTCACCACGTGTTCGACGAGTTCCGAATCCTACCACCGCCGCCCATCGAGATGCCCGAATCGTGCACCGGCGAGGGTGCTGGCCCCGCGGCAGTTTTCGGATCATGACTCCTGCCACCGGCGGCCGCTCGGGACGATCCTGGCACCCCTGGAATGCCCTCGGCGAGGCGCAGCCGCTGGAAGGCACCCCGAGGCTGGAGAGCCGCCGAGGAGCCAACGAGCACCCCGATAAACCCAGACATCCGACGTCTCGATTTTTTCGAGACGCGGGCCCCCGACCTCCCGACCACTTCCCTGGGACCGGTCTTTCATCCCGAGTCGTTTTTTGACGGTCCCGACGCCCGGCGAGGGCCCCGAGAGGCTAAAAACTATGAAAAACCTCTGTCTCGATTTTTTCGAGACGCCCGATGTCTGGGAACCTCGAGCCCCGAGGGCCCGAGCCGTGGACCGGCGAGGCCAGGCCTCGGACTCCGCCGCCGAGCCGCCTCGCCCCCCCCCCCTCTCGCGGACGCCCCCCCCCACGGGCCTGTGCCAGCGACGCGGCCTCCGACTACCTACCAAACCACCCCAACCCAACCCGAAGACCCGAATTTCGGGTTGGGGGGGGTACGGGTTCCATACGTGTTTCCTCGATGTTCCACGACCCCCCCCCACTGGAAATCGAGGATAAATTGGGGCCTTCGGGTTGGGTTGGGGTGGTTTGGTGGGTGGTGAGCCTCCGCCCCCTCCACCAGCAGCAGCGCCCGGCTCTCCCCCGCGTGCTCCACCGTCAGCCGCTTGGCGGCCAGGCCGGCCGCGGCGGCGGCCGCGCTCGCGGCCGCTGGCGGCCCCTTCATCGGAGGGCCGCGGCTCCCTGATCGTCGGAACATGTCTCGATCTTTCTATATCGCGTGTAGGCCTCCCGAGCCAGAACCCCTCGAGTCATGGAAGAGACACGGTGGGCATTGTTCGCTGCTGACGGCCTCTGCGGGGCCCTCGCCGGGCCTCGGGGCGGTCCAGAAACGACTCAGGAGGAAAAGCCGGTCCCGGTAATGGGTCCAGACCTCTGGTGTCGATCTTTAATCATGACGTCGGGGGTCGGCAACTACGCCTCCCAAATGGGGTCCGAGTTGATAGGGATCGAAGGATCGGGCCGCATCGCCGATGCATCGGCGTGTGGCTCTGTCCCACTTTGTGATCTCAGGTACCAGGCAGCGCAATCCAGGAACTCAAATCATCGCTGCTCTTACGTGTTGCCACATTTTTGGACGCCTGGAATAGATGCATAAACGATGGGCACACTGCCCAAAACCAAATGCTGTCCAACACCACCACTAGCCGCTGTTGGGCAGGCGGCCCTTTTGCCTCAAATGGACACCGCCCGCGGCGACACCGACAGCGATTTCTGCTCAGAAGGAACACGAACTGCTGTCGGGCTTTGCATCCGTTCTTCCCGTACCATTTCCGCTCGGCCAGAACAGTCAATTTCCGGAACAACCAACTATGTTGCATCCTTGTGGGGCCTGGTCTGTCCAATCGCGGCCCTATCCGCGTCGAATCGGTGTCGAATCCATGTCGGACTCGTAGGGTCCGTGCCGCACCCGTGTCGAATCCAAGTCGGATCCACGCCACATCCGCCGCAGGCAGCGAATTATGGGGACAAGCGACGTCCCCCGAAGATGCTGCGTAACACATCGGCGTCGAACCCGATCGGGTCGACCGGGACCGAACCTCTTCACCTCTTCAGACCGAGCGGATCGAGATCGGCCCTGTCGTCGGTTCCGGACGCCGCGGGGACCGTCCGGCCTGGCGCGACCCCGCGGCCTCGATGTGCCGGCCGGTTCTCCGGGCCGCTGGCGGCCTTTTCCGCCTGGAAATCGCCCGCGCCAGGGCCGCTTTGCCGCGTCGGCACGGCACAAGTGTTGGGTCGGGCGTGTCCTCCTACAGACGGATGATGGACGGAACATAACACCAGTCAACAAATAGTCCGAAACATTCAAAACATGCTCAACAATAGTAGGAACAACTCGTCCACAAAATATGTTCAAATACTCTGCTTGGATATTCCTCCTGTAGAGGGACAGGCCCGACTTCAAAAAAGACCCCTTCCTTGTCTCGTCGGCGAGCGAGGGGGGGAAACGAGAGGGGGCGGGCCTTTTCAGAAGGCTCGGAAGTCCCCTAGCCTTCTGAAAAAGTTCCGAAGCCTTCCCTGGAGGCACAGAGAACTTCTCAGAAGGCGCGAAGGCTTCTAAGAAGCCCCGCCGCCTTCTGAGGGCCTTCTTCTTCCCACTTCCCCCCTCGCTCGCCGCCGACAAACATTATCTTTCGGAGGTCCGCGCGGATTCCTTGGATCGGCGCTGAACATCCCTGGCGGCGCCTTCGGTGCCGATCCAGGAAAGCCGCGCGGACCTCCGAAGTGTGTATGCTAGTTGTCCCTGTTCTGCGTGGAGGCGGAGCGAGCCTACCGTGGGCTGCCGGGAGGGCTGCTCGGGCGAGTCGAGCCCGAGCCAAAATGGCTACACGGGCCCCCTGCCGCCGCCACCAGGGAAGAAGCAGGAGGCTGGGCCGGGGGACGGGAGGCGAGAGAAGCAGGAGGTGAAGCGACGGGGGGGGGGCCGGAGGAGCAGATGCGCGGCGGGTCTGGCGGGAGAGGCCCACCACGGCCACCTGGGGAGCTCCTGGGAAGCTGGAGCGAACAGGTCTCGGCTCTTAGATGGACAGGGTCTCCCTGCCCCCCGAGGCTAGCAGCTCTCCCCCGCCGCCGAGGAGCAGGAAGAAAGCGCGGGAGCAGGAGAAGGAGCACAAGGTACAAAATAACTAGTTACAGGAGTTGGCTGCGTCCTCAGGGCAGCAGTCAGAAAACAGACATTCAGAGGAGGTGCCAGGCGGCACGGGCAAGGAAACTGGCGTCATGACGTAGGGCAATTAGACGCCTCCTAGATGGGGTCGGAGTAGATGGGGTCGGAGGATCGCGCCGCATCGCCGATACATCGGCGATGCATCGGCGATGCATCGGCGACGTCGGCGACGCATCGGCGACGTCAGCATGGAGAAAATCGGGCTCCGCATCGAGCCGCATCGCTGATGCATCGGCGATGCGGCGATATCCTCCGACCCCATCTACTCCGACCCCATCTGGGAGGCCTAGGGCAATGGAACTGCGTCACACGGGGCTGGTGCCACAAGCCCACCCTCACACGTTGTAGCAGGGAGCACGGGGGGGGCCAGCGGGCAAGGGGGGGAGAGCGGGGGCGGTTGCCGGGGACTGCGAGGTGGCATATGCCCACACCCTGCGAAATGCTTAAGAAACCATGGGTTAAGAAATTCAGAGTCTCAGAACTTGAATAAAAACCCAAAATTTCCATTCAAATCTTAGGATTTACATTGAAACATTAAGAATAATCGAGAGTCTGGCCGAAAAAATAAGTTTTCTCAAGCATCGCCTAAGGTGTACATCACGAGCGAGCTTATCAGCCCAAGTGGCGTCAATGGGGTCGAGCGAACTTGAACTTGAGCTGCAGACCAGCGCTTCACACTTCGCCGTTTCAAGAGATCCGCGCGGACCTCCGGGAGGGATATTCGAGCGTCCTTCTCTTCTTCGGCCGGAACCAGTCCCCAGAACCCTTTTGGGGTGAACGACGCGGGGGTGGCGAAGGGCGGGGGGCGATTCAACTGCATCATGCAGCAAATGTCGTACCCCCCTCTCGAACACCCCGACCGTCCTGGGATCCTTCCTGACTAATTGCCCACGCCGCCTCGACGAGAACCTCTGGAAGCGGTCAGAACAGTCCATAAACACCCAGAACGAAGACACCTGACAAGCTGGCTTGTCAGGCCGCGCCACGTCGTCGTGGCGACGAGAACATCCAGAAACGCCTCCCAAAATCTCAAGAACGAAGACGTCGACGACGACAACAACATCGAAGCCGATGTCGAGGACGACGACGACGCTGGCTTCGACAGAGGCGGCGAGCGAATGGGCATGTCTCGATCAGTCGCGCCCGAGATGTTTCGGGAACGACCGAGTGTTCCTATCATTCCCTCGGACGTTGCGTAATTGGGGATGGTGTGGTAGCAAATGAGGGGAGACTGGTGCACCTCTCGTGCACCTGAAGGCCCTTCAGGGGCATCCTGGAGCCCCAAAAAGGGCACGCAAGGGACACGTTTCTGCGCTCTTGAGATTATTATTCGCCCCCCCCATTGAGCAACGCCCCATTCCCAGAAGACCGACGCCTGCCGGGCGCGCCCGACCGGCCGCGACTGGGCGCGCCCGCCGGCGCCGGGCACAACCGCAGCGGGCGCGCCTGGTCGCGGCAACCACTCCGGAGCCAGATCGCCGTATGTCAGACGCGCTGGCTGTCATGCAGCATGGTCCTGCTGCTTCCAGAGGAGTGTTCAGGTTCAGCGGAGGGGCCAGACATGGCTAGACGTTGTATGGTGGTATGGTGTTGCCGGCGGGGGGCTTGCTTCAAGCCCCCGCCCCCTCAGGCGCAGAAAGGCGTCGTGAGCCACCCCGAGGTGCGACCATGAAGTGGCTCCACCTTCGCCGCACTACCACATCCCCCCCTACAAGTGAACTGCAGACTACCACACACACACACGCACACTATACCAAAATCACCTCCTCCTGGAGCAGGGACACTGCACAGTGTGTGGTAGGGATTCAGGGTTACCTACGGAAGATTTAAGAACACGCCACGGGTTTATCAACAACACCGAACCTATAATCAGTATCCCCCGATCCGACGTGTGAGATTCAAAGGGCGTGGGCTTGAGCTGCGCTCTGCGGAGGGGCGATGGGGGAACTCTGCCCGCGAGGGGGGGGGGGGGCCGGGGCCGTTATGTTTGCGTCGCGCGGTCAATATCATATATGCATGTTCGTGTGCACACACCTGATTATAGATCCGTGCGTACACGATTTTGCATCCGCCCGCGACCGACCGCGACGGCGACTAGCAGCAGTCGGGCGCGATCGACCGCGGCGACCGTGCTCGACTGGGCGGGACCGACCCATGGAGCTGTTTGGTCGTTCCATATCGCGCCAGATACTTCCCAGGGGCGGATGGTCGGGGTGATAAAAAAGAGTCTTGGTGGAAACGGACCCTTAGTCCATTTGGCCTTCCCCAAAAATTCCTGGGCCGTCTCTTGACGACCTTGAAGCCCAGAAGGGTCGCCCGAGGAACAGACAGCCGCAAATGAAATGCAGGAATCAGTCCTCCAGGGCACCTTTCCTTCTTGGCGGCCTACTCCGATCGATCCCCTGACATATCCAAGGGTGCAATTTGATATGAGTTTCGAAGAAATCCCAGACGCGGCGATGAGAAGCCCCCCAGAGGCCCAACCAAACTTTCAAGTTTAGAAGGCACACAACTGCACAAGCATGAATTTCCGGAGGCCTACGCGGATCTCCGCAAGTGTGTTATGACGAATTCGACAAAACGGTTCAAAACCTCTCGAACCTCGAAACTCCAAGAGATGCGCTGAAACCAAAATCTCGGGGAGAATCTGGCCGTGACATCGAGAAGCCTCCCATAAACCCGAAACAATATCAAAACGCGTAAAAAAAACCTCTCGCACCTCGATCTAGCCCGAAGCTCGAAGAGGACCTGGTCGTGGCGAAGAGAAGCCCCCTAGGTGGATCCGTGCGGGTCCCCAAGCCCCAAACCTGGGCGAAATAACCAAATGCGACGCCCAGCCCACATCGATAAGCAATAGAAGTACCCCTAATCCTTCGGGGGGAGACCTGAGTTGGGACGGTCAGGAACATGCAGATGTGTCAGATGTGTCAGACGGCACCGCCCACATGTTTAGGGACGTTCCCCAAAACAGCCGAGGACCGAAGTTAGGCTACGACTTCACTGTGTGATTGGAGTTAGGGCCTCCTAGATGGGGTTCGACAAGATGGGGTCGGGGGGATCTCGCCGCATCGCCGATACATCGGCGATGCATCGCCGATGCATCGGCGATATCGGCCATGCATTGGCGACGTGGCGACGTCGGCTATGCATCGACGACGTCGGCGTGGAGAAAATTGGGCCCCGCATCGAGCCGCATCGCCGATGCATCGCCGATGCCTCGGCGATGCGGCGCGATCCTCCGGCCCCATTTACTCTGACCCCATCCAGGAGGCCTCGACTAAGTTAGGACAATGATGTATTGTGTTATCAGAGTTAGGGGCTGCATGATGCTCAATGACAAATCTCCGGCTCGGTCCGACAGCCACTACGGGCTGGCGCCCCGACAAGGAACGTCGGGGCGGCTCTTGCCGCGGCGGCCAGGATCTCTCCGCCCGGGGGGGGGGCAGAACAAAAAAAAATTTAAAAAAAAAAACGCAGGACACGCAGGTGACACGACGGGCCCTGGCGAGGCAGATGACGTGACGCAGGGATCGACCGAAACACTGTTTTTCGTTTTCGTTGTGTTGTCGTTATCCCTCGTTTTTCTTTGATCCGCCATTGCTGCAAAATGAGCTCGAAACGCCGGGTCCTGAGCTTAACGGGCTCTCGACCCCGACGGCTTCCCCCAGGGCCGGAGCACGAGGAGGAGGAGGAGGAGGTGGAGGCGCAGGCGGAGGAGGAGGAGGCGGAGGAGGAGGAGGAGGCGGGGGAGGAAGAGGAGGCGGAGGAATCGGAATCGGAATCGACGCTTGGGGGTGCAGCTGTCAGACACTTGCAGCTCTTATTACACCCCTGCGGGTACGCTCATAAAGAGCGCCTGTGCTCGTCGGCCCTTAGGGCTGGCGTCACAGGCCTACTGCGCCCTCTTGCCTGGGCCTAGCCAGGCGAGAAGTGCAGGTCCAGCAAGGGGGGGACCCCTGCACACATCAAAGGCGCAAAAACGCGGGAGGGGGAGGCTGCCCGAGTCGCTCTGCGAGCGCACCCCCCCCTTGTACACCCCCTGCACCCCGAGCTCGCTGCGACGACAGCGGCGGCGGCGGCGGCGGCAGGCGGGGCGGCCGTCCTGGAACTTGTGGAACGGCAGCGAAAAGACGGCGGGACGGCGAGGTGAGATAAGTCCCCTGGCACCGTGTGCCTACGCCAGAGGCGCAGCCACACCCCAGTCCATGCATACTGGCCCCCACAGGGGGCCAGCGCAGGAGCAGGGCTGGCACCAGGGCCGATCCCACTTTCGAGGGGGGGGTAAGGCGACCCACACAAGCGCGCACCGACACACACTCACGCACCACGCAAGGGGCCGCCCTAACCCCAGGGGGGGGGAGGAGGAGGAGGAGGAGGAGGAGGAGGAGGAGGAGGGAGGAGGAGGAGGAGGAGAAGGCGGAGGAGGGGGAGGAGGAGGAGAGAGGAGGGAGGAGGAGGAGGGAGGAGGAGGAGGAGGAGGAGGAGGAGGAGGAGGAGGAGGAGGAGGAGGCGGAGGCGGAGGAGGCGGAGGAGGAGGAGGAGTCCCTGGGCCCCGGGGGGGGGGGGGGCCGGGAGCCGCAGGCGGCCAAGAGCCTCTCCAGGGCCCAGCTCCCTCAGGACCCCCGGCCTCCCGGGCGTCCGACGCTGGCCTCGACGAGGCGCGAGGAGGAGGAGGAGGAGGAGGAGGAGAGGAGGAGAGGAGGAGGAGGGAGGAGGGGAGGAGGAGAGGGGAGGGAGGAGGGAGGAGGGAGAGGGGAGGGAGGAGGGAGGAGGGAGGAGGAGGGAGGAGGGAGGAGGGAGGAGGGAGGAGGGAGGAGGAGGAGGAGGAGGAGGAGGAGGAGGAGGAGGAGGAGCGTGGGGGCAGCCTTTCGCCTCCACGCGGCCCGGCTATCGGGGGCGTCCAAGGCGGGAATCAGCAGACCATGCATGGCCCGAGGCGTCAGGGCTGGGCCTAAGCGTTGTTTTCGTTGCGTGTTCGCTGTTTGTTGCTCGTTCCGCTCTGCCTGTGCTCCTGCACCTCCTGCCCTCCCAAAACGAAGGACAAGACTCAGCCGAAGTCCAGCAAAACAGCGTTCAGGTCCAGCCCAGCGAGGCGCGTGTGCAGCCGAGGGAGGGCCAGGGGACGTGTTGAAAGACGACAGGGGGGGGCCCTGCCCTGGCATCTGGGAGATTTCGCTGTCCCGGCCATGATAGCTTTAGGTCGGGCATGTCCTTCAGGCGGGTTGCGGAGGAACGATCAAAGAAATACGAAAAGACATCAAAAACAGTCAACAAATAAACAAAAATCGTCCCCAGACGATTTTTTTTGACTATTTTTGAATGGTCCTCCTATGGATGTACACGCCCGACTTCATGATCGCCACCTCCTTTTGGACACCCCAAAGAATTCGCGGGCGAAAAACACATCCGTAGCCATGGCCTCGCGGGCCGGGCTCTCCTGGGCCGCGCGCGACCCCGCGATAGGGGGCGTATTCTCGCAAATGCACCGCGCGGGCCGTAGCCGTGCGACCGCATATCTGGCCATCGCTCGGACGTCCATTTCTTGTTTTTTTTGTTTCGTGCGTGTTTTTTTCGCGAGATGATCAAGGATGCTCCTCGATGGTCCTCGCCGAAGGAAAAACGCACACGTCCGAGCGATGCCAAGATATCCGCAGGATCGCGCCCAGGAATCCACACCGCGAGGGCGTGCATCTGGATGCGCTCGCCGCTCGCAAAGAGTAACGGGCCCCAGAGCCCGAAGCCTGGCAAAAAAACGGGGGGACTCCACAAGTCATATGTTTGGACGCCCGAAATGGCAAAAGTGGGTACGCTGCCAAACAGCAGGTGTTGTCCAGAACCGAGAGCGGCCGCTGCTGGGCAGACGGCCGTCTGCCTTCCGTGGAAAACGCCTGTGGCTACACCGACAGCGAATCTGACTCAAAATGGGCAGGACCTGTTGGTGGGATGCTGATGATGATGATGACGATGGTGATGATGATGATGATGATGATGATGATGATGGTGGTGGTGGTGGTGGTGGTGGTGATGATGGTAATGGTGATGGTGATGGCGATGATGATGATGATGATGATGCTGATGATGATGATGATTCTGATTATGATGATGATGATGATGATGATGATGATGATGATGATGATGATGATGATACTTCTGATGCTGATGATGTTGATGAAATTGATATTGATGATGCTAATTATGACGATGGTGTTGATGATGATAAGGATGTGGATCATGATCAGCATCACCACCACCACCACCATCATCATCATCATCATCATAATCATAATCATCATCATCAGCATCAGCATCATGACCACCAGCATCACCATCATCTGTTGGGTATCTATTGGGCATCGTGGCCCTCGGGGATCTGCTGACCTGGACCAATCCAAACCCAGGTCAGTCAGGCCTTGCAAAATCCTGAAAGATCCTTCAAATTCCTGCGCCAAAACACGGGTTAATGATTACGGTTAATGCAAGATCCTGAAAGATCCGGCACTCTGACTGACCCCCGTTTGCATTGACTCCCGTCTCTTGAGTCCCGCAACCCCGTGCCCCGGGATAATCATCCCCAGGGGATAAGAAAGTTCGTGGCTTCGGGGGATAAGCACTTTCCTGTCAGGTAACTTGTATGTCCAGGGTGGGAATGGTGAGAACCCCGTAGCCCTGTCACACGCTCGTAATACTGTCGCAACTCAACGCCATGAGAAGATTCACAAGCTCGAGTCGCGCTCCCCCTGCGAGTATGAAGATTATGAAAGCCGGCCGCGCCGCCCCTCTCCCCCGACCCATTCTGCCATGGCCCAGGATGATCAGCTCTCAGGCGGAAGGGGGGGGATATGCTTTCTTGTCTGGGGCACGGGCTTACCCATGCCCATCTTGCCAGATATCGCCAGAGACCCGCGCCCCCCACGGCCGCGGCGGCCCGCGGCCAGCGGCGGCGGCGAGAGCGGGTCGCGCCGCTCATCTGGTCGACGCTCAGGCTGGCGAGCGCCTCGATGGCGGAGGCGCCGGCTGCTTGGACGTCTGGGGAGAGGCGGGACCCGAGGTGGATCGTGTGCTCGGCCTCGCTCGGGCGAGCGCGGGGGGATTGTGGGATTTCGAGCATAATCTCCTGCTCCTCCCATCCTCCCCCTCCTCTGCCTCCACCTCCACCCCTACCTCCTCCTCCTCCTCCTCCTCCTCCTCCTCCTCCTCAGTATCCCTCTCCTCCTCCTCCTCCTCCTCCTCCTCCTCCCCTCTCCTTCTCATTATTTTTTTTTGTTTATGTTTTTCCTCTCTCTCTCTCTCTCTCGCTCTCTCTCTCTCTCTCTCTCTCTCTCTTCCGGTTGGTCTGAGAGCGACTGCCAGGCGGGAGCACTCAACTCGGCCGAATATTATTATCCGCCACAGTGCCTCTGTCACGAAGTGGAGTACCCCAAGGCTTATGCAGCACTGAGAGGTGGACGATGTGCTGATTCTGCAACGAGACTTGTAAGGCAAGAAGGGCCAGATCAATCGAATCCCAAGGTTTCCAGGGCAGGCCCCGTGAGTTCTGAGGTGTTCCCTGCGCCTCCTGTGGACGCTGTGCCCCCCAAAGCGACCTCCAGAGCCCTCCTATGAGTCCGAGAGGGCCCCGAGTCGCCGAACTATCGCTCCAAGACGCCCACGAATGGCTTCAAGATGGCCCAAGAGACCTCCAAGACGCTACAAGAGGCCTCCCAAGAGGGCACCAATAGGCACAAATCATTGAGTTTCCTCCAAAGCTGTTTGAATGATGTTGGCGTTCTCGCCTTTTCGGCTTTCGGACGCTTGAAGATGGCCCAATAGGCCCTCGCAACCACCCCAAGACGGCGCAAGAGGCCCCAAAAGGGCCCGATGAAAGCCTAAGAGCGCACCCAAGAGGCGCCCAAGAAGGCTCAGAAGGGCCCCAAGACGGCCAGAAGAGCCCCAAGAGAAGGACCACGAACCGAAAATCCGAGCCCTCGGCCCCAAGAAACACCCAAGATACCCCAAGAGGCGCCAAAGAGGCCGTCAAGAGGCCCCAACAGGCCCTCAAGAGGCCAAAAGAGGCGCCCAAACTGCCCCCACGAGTTATCAAAACTCCCTCAAGAGACCCCCCACGAGATCCAAACGAACATCTGATAAGCTTTCTACCCACAACCCAGGCACGGTGGCGGGATGGGCCGAAAGCCGTTCGATCCGCCGCCCCCTGTGGTCTGGCCACAGGACTGCCCGATAAGCTAGATTCTATTGGTTTAGTTCCCAACGCTCCTTCGTTACGTATTCGTTTTGAATACAGCACTGCTCGCGCGTCATTCCTTCCTTCCTCCCGCCTCCCTCCTACAGCCCTCTCTCCGCCGTCGCTGGGGGGCTGCGATCTGCGATACTGTCGCCACTTTCGAGGCCTGCTGGCGGGTCTAGCGGAGTGGGGCACCGCGCAGACCTGAGGTACACTTCGCCGTCTCTGGGGGGCTGTGAACTGCGAAACTGTCGCCACTTGCGAGGGCTGCTGGTGGGTTCAGCGGAGTGAGCCACCGCGCAGACCTGAGATAGACCTCGCTGTCCCTGGAGGGGGGGCCGCGATCTGCGAAACTGTCGCAACTTCCAAGTGCTGCTGGACCTGAGCGAGACCTCGCCATCCCTGGGGGGGCTGCAATCTGCGAAATTGTCGCCACGTTCGAGGGCTGCTGGTGGGTCCAACGGAGTGAGGCTCCGCGCAGACCTGAGCGAGACCTTGCTGTCCCTGGGGGCTGGACTGCGATCGGCGAAAGTGTCGCCACTTTCGAGGGCTGCTGGTGGGCCCTGCGGAGTGAGGCACCGCGCAGACATGAGGTAGACCTCGCCGTCCCTGGGCTGCGATTTGCGCAACTGTCGCCACGTTCGAATACTGCTGGTGGGCTCATCGGAGTGAGGCTCCACGCAGACCTGAGGTAGACCTCGCCGTCCCTTGGGGGGGCTGTTATCTGCGAAACTGCCGCCACCTTCGAAGGCTGCTGGTGGGTCCAGCGGGTTGAGGCACCGCGCAGACCTGAGCGAGACCTCGCCGTCCCTGGGGGGGCTGCAATGTGCGAAACTGTCGCCACATTCGAGGGCTGCTGGTGGCTCCTGCGGAGTGAGGCTCCGCGCAGACCCGAGGTAGACCTCGCCGCCCCTGGGGGGGCTGCGATCTGCGAAACTTTCGCCACTTTCGAAGGCTGCTGGTGGGTCCTGCGGAGTGAGGCTCCACGCAGGCCTGAGGTAGACCTCGCCGTCCCTGGGGCTGCGATCTGCAAAGCTGCCGCCACTTTCGAGGGCTGCTGGTGGGCTCAGCGGCTTGAGCAACCGCGCAGACCTGAGCGAGACCTCGCCGTCCCCTGGGGGGGGCTGTTATCTGCGACACTGCCGCCACTTTCGAGGACTGCTGGTGGGTCCAGCGGCTTGAGCAACCGCGCAGACCTGAGCGAGACCTCGCCGTCCCCTGGGGGGGGGCTGTTATCTGCGACACTGCCGCCACTTTCGAGGACTGCTGGTGGGTCCAGCGGCTTGAGCAACCGCGCAGACCTGAGCGAGACCTCGCTGTCCCTGGGGGGGGGGCTGCGATCTGCGAAACTGTCGCCACTTTTGAGGACCGCGCATCCCTGAGCGAGACCTCGCCGTCCCTGAGGGGCTGCGATCTGCGAAACTGCCTCCACGTTCGAAGGCTGCTGGCGGGTCCAGCGGAGTGGAGCACCGCGCAGACCTGAGGTAGACCTCGCCGCCCCTGGGGGGCTGCGATCTGCGCAACTGTCGCCACTTTCGAATACTGCTGATGGGTCCTGCGGAGTGAGGCGCCGCGCAGATCTGAGCGAGCCCTCGCCGTCCCTGGGGGGCTGCAATCTGCGAAACTGTCGCCACTTTCGAAGGCTGCTGGTGGCTCCTGCGGAGTGAGGCTCCGCGCAGACCTGAGGTAGACCTCGCCGTCCCTGGGGGGCTGCGGTCTGCAAAACTTTCGCCACTTTCGAGGGCTGCTGGTGGGTCCTGCGGAGTGAGGCTCCACGCAGACCTGAGGTAGACCTCGCCGCCCCTGGGGGGCTGCGATCTGCAAAACTTTCGCCACTTTCGAATACTGCTGGCGGGTCCTGCGGAGTGAGGCGCCGCGCAGATCTGAGCGAGCCCTCGCCGTCCCCGGGGCTGCGATCTGCGAAACTGTCGCCACTTTCGAGGGCTGCTGGTGGGTCCTGCGGAGTGAGGCGCCGCGCAGATCTGAGCGAGCCCTCGCCGTCCCTGGGGGGGCTGCAATGTGCGAAACTGTCGCCACATTCGAGGGCTGCTGGTGGCTCCTGCGGAGTGAGGCTCCGCGCAGACCCGAGGTAGACCTCGCCGTCCCTGGGGGGGCTGCGATCTGCGAAACTTTCGCCACTTTCGAAGGCTGCTGGTGGGTCCTGCGGAGTGAGGCTCCACGCAGGCCTGAGGTAGACCTCGCCGTCCCTGGGGCTGCGATCTGCAAAGCTGCCGCCACTTTCGAGGGCTGCTGGTGGCTCCTGCGGAGTGATGCTCCGCGCAGACCTGAGGTAGACCTCGCCGTCCCTGGGGGGCTGCGATCTGCAAAACTTTCGCCACTTTCGAAGGCTGCTGGTGGGTCCTGCGGAGTGAGGCTCCACGCAGACCTGAGGTAGACCTCGCCGTCACTGGGGCTGCGATCTGCAAAACTTTCGCCACTTTCGAATACTGCTGGTGGGTCCTGCGGAGTGAGGCGCCGCGCAGATCTGAGCGAGCCCTCGCCGTCCCTGGGGCTGCGATCTGCGAAACTGTCGCCACTTTCGAGGGCTGCTGGTGGGTCCTGCGGAGTGAGGCTCCGCGCAGACCTGAGGTAGCCGTCCCTGGGGGGCTGCGATCTGCGAAACTGTCGCCACTTTCGAATACTGCTGGTGGGTCCTGCGGAGTGAGGCGCCGCACAGATCTGAGCGAGCCCTCGCCGTCAGTGGGGCTGCAATGTGCGAAACTGTCGCCACATTCGAGGGCTGCTGGTGGCTCCTGCGGAGTGAGGCTCCGCGCAGACCCGAGGTAGACCTCGCCGCCCCTGGGGGGGCTGCGATCTGCGAAACTTTCGCCACTTTCGAAGGCTGCTGGTGGGTCCTGCGGAGTGAGGCTCCACGCATGCCTGAGGTAGACCTCGCCGCCCCTGGGGCTGCGATCTGCGAAACTGTCGCCACTTTCGAATACCGCTGGTGGGTTCTGCGGAGTGAGGCGCCGCGCAGATCTGAGCGAGCCCTCGCCGTCCCTGGGGGGCTGCGATCTGCGAAACTGTCGCCACTTTCGAGGGCTACTGGTGGCTCCTGCGGAGTGAGGCTCCGCGCAGACCTGAGGTAGACCTCGCCGTCCCTGGGGGGCTGCGATCTGCGAAACTTTCGCCACATTCGAGGGCTGCTGGTGGGTCCTGCGGAGTGAGGCTCCACGCAGGCCTGAGGTAGACCTCGCCGCCCCTGGGGCTGCGATCTGCGAAACTGTCGCCACTTTCGAATACTGCTGGTGGGTCCTGCGGAGTGAGGCGCCGCGCAGATCTGAGCGAGCCCTCGCCGTCCCTGGGGGGCTGCGATCTGCGAAACTGTCGCCACTTTCGAGGGCTGCTGGTGGCTCCTGCGGAGTGAGGCTCCGCGCAAACCTGAGGTAGACCTCGCCGCCCCTGGGGGGCTGCGATCTGCAAAACGTTCGCCACTATCGAGGGCTGCTGGTGGGTCCTGCGGAGTGAGGCGCCGCGCAGACCTGAGGTAGACCTCGCCGTCCCTGGGGGCCATGTCATGGTGTTGCTGCTCCGCCGACGCTCCTTTTGGACCTTGCGTCCTCCTTAGTTACTCAAGGGTTCACTTAGTTACTCATCGTTTTTCCCTTGATTGGGGACCTGCGAATCCTCCGAATGCCGCTCGCAATAGTATATGCGTACATTTCACGTCGCCGCCTTCTCGTCAAATCTCACAAGCTACTCCTGCCCCGCTGGACCCACCAGCAGCCCTCGAAAGTGGCGACAGTTGCGCAGATCGCAGACCCCTAGGGACGGCGAGGTCCCGCTCAGGTCTGCGCGGAGCCTCACTCCGCAGGACCCACCAGCAGCCCTCGAAAGTGGCGACAGTTTCGCAGATCGCAGCCCCCCCAGGGGCGGCGAGGTCTCGCTCAGATCTGCGCGGTGCCTCTCTCCGCAGGACCCACCAGCAGCCCTCGAAAGTGGCGACAGTTGCGCAGATCGCAGCCCCCCAGGGAGGGCGAGGTCTCGCTCAAGGATGCGCGGAGCATCACTCCGCAGGACCCACCAGCAGCCTTCGAAAGTGGCGACAGTTTCGCAGATCGCAGGTCCCCCCCCAGGGGCAGCGACGTGTACCTCAGGTCTGCGCGGAACCTCACTCCGCGGGCCTACCAGCAGCCCTCGAAAGTGGCGACAGTTTCGCAGATCGCAGCCCCCCAGGTGCGGCGAAGTCTCGCTCAGGGATGCGCGGTGCCTCACTCCGCAGGACCCACCAGCAGCCCTCGAAAGTGGCGACGGTTTCGCAGATCGCAGACCTCCAGGTACGGCGAGGTCTCGCCCAGGGATGCGCGGTGCCTCACCCCGCAGGACCCACCAGTAGCCCTCGAAAGTGGTGACAGTTTCGCAGATCGCAGCCCCCCCAGGGGCGGCGAGGTCGGAGACAGACACCGCAGGCAAGATGCATACGCAGGAGAAAAGAGGGAAGCGGGAGACGGGAAGCGGGAGGCGGGAGGAGACGGAGGACGCGACCGCAGTGCTCCATTCAAAGCGACTGCCCAACCAAGGAGGGTTGGGAAAAAAAACTCCCCCTTTGGGTGTCCCGCCGGCCACCCTGAGTGGCCCGCCCGCTGCGCCACCCACGACTCCAGAAACGGCAGTTTCGCTGGGGGGCATCCTCAAACAATCGCGATCTTGGAGGTCCTAGCCCAAGACGCCTTATGATAAGAATGAGAGTCTGCCTCCACGTTCGCCCCCGAAGCCTCAAAGACGGCCAAAGACGCATTGTTTCCATTTAGGTGTTTGAAGGATGTTGGCAATTGCTTCTTCTCGGCCTCCCGACGGCCCGAGACGGCCCCCCAGATCCCCCAAGAGGCATCCAAGATGGCTCCAGAACGGCCAAAAAGGCCCCAACCACAGGAGGACCCCAAGACGGCCCAAGAGGCCTCCAAGACGCCCATGGCCTCCAAGACGGCCCTGGATCATCCTAAGAGGGCCCTGAGTCGGCCCAGAGAGGCCCCCAAGACTACTTCCGACGGCGTCAGACAAGCCAGGAGGCCATCAAGATAGCCCAATATGGATCGTCGAAGGTGGCCCAAGACGGTCCAAGAGGGCCCCAAAGAGGTCTCCAAGACGGCCCAAGAGGCCCCCAAGAGGAACTCCAGGAAGGGCCGAAGAGGCCAAAATCCATGATGTCCTCAACGTGTTTGAATGACGTGGCACGTGCTTCCTTTCGGCCTTCCGACGGCCCGAGACGGCCCAAGAGCCTTCAAAGATCGCCCCAAGATCGCCCAAGAGGCCTCCAAAGACTTCTCCAGAACTGCCCAAGAGGCCCCGGAGCCAGCCCCAAGAGGGCCCCAAGGCGGCCCAAGAGGCCCCCAAGACGCCCCAGATGGCCTCCAAGACGGCCCTGGAGCACCCCAGGGTGGCCTCAAATCGGCCCAGAGAGACCCTCTGAGACGGTTTCCGACGGCGTCAGACAGGCCAGGAATGCCCGAAGACCGCCACAGAAGCCCCCGAGAAGCCCCCAGAGGCGCCCAGGGGCCAAAGGACGCCCCCAAGATGCCCCCAAGAGGTTCCCAGGAAGCCCCCATGAGGCCCCAAGAGTGCCCCAAGAGGCTCCCCAAGACGCCCCCTCCTCCTCCTCCTCCTTCTCCTCCTCCTCCTCCTCCTCCTCCTCCTCCTCCTCTTCCTCCTCCTCCTCCTCTTCCTCCTCCTGCTCTTCCCCGCCATCCTTCCTCAAGTGTGCCCCGAAGGGTTTCTACAACGGCTGGGGGATCACATGGTCCGATAGATTGGGAGAGCTCTTGCCACAACGCTCGGCCACATGGGCGATTCCAACAGGCAGGGGGCGGCGGTGATTCGCCGTAGGCGTCCTCGATGCAGGGAAGATCCAACTCACTGGCGCAAAGATGTCAAACAGGACTGATGAGTATGACGAAGAAAAGCCCACGACACAGCAGCAGATAGTGCTGAGGCAAGCAGAAAAGCAACAGTAGTATGCATCGGTCTGGCCAAGGAGGGCAGAAGGCGGAGGTGGGAGGGAGGAAGCTTTCGTTGTTTTTCAAACGCTTCCTCGCCTCGGGGTGCCTTCCAGCAACTGCGACTCGTCGAGGGCGTGCCCTGGTTGCCCAGATCGTCCCGAGCAGCCACCGAGGGTCCGAGCTCTGACCCGAAAAACACCAAGCGTCAGACTGAGGACAAGCTCGGACGAGGACAGCTCGAGAAGCAGGCGAGACCCCAGGGGACCTCAGAGGGGTCAGGATGCGAGGCGGCAGTGAAACGTACCCCCAACGGTTTTTACCTCCGCCGTCCTCCTCCACCTCGTTGGTCGCCATCCGCCTCGTCCATAATTTTTGATTGCTCTCCTCGGCACCCTGATCCTCCACTATACCCTCCTTCTGAATCGGCCGGCTCTTTCTCGCACTACATCTCCTCTTCCCACCCTCCTCCTCCTCCTCCATCCTCTCCTCCATCCTCTTCTCCATCCTCTCCTCCTCCTCCTCCTCCTCCTCCTCCTCCTCCTTCTCCTCGCTCTCCCCCTCATCTCGCTCCCCCTCCGCCTCCCCCCCTCCTCCTCCACCTTCTCCTCCGCCTCCCCCCCCTCTCCAAGCTGCCATCCATCATCTTCCTGCTCCTGATGCTGCCCGTGATCGTCGTCGTCGTCGTCGTCGTCGTCCTCCTCCTCCGCTGTCAACGGCGTCCGGGGCCGACCCCCTCACGCCCGATCAGCGAGCGCTGGCCAGCTAGGCGCCCGGCCAGCACCAGCGTCTGGAGGCGTCGCTCAGCAGCGGCTGCCCGCCGGCTCTTTTCGCGCATCCGGAGCCACACGTGCTGGCACCGCGCGCAGAGACAGGCCGAGGCAGAGTGGAAAACCCACAGCCAGAGGGGTCGTCTCCAACCTGCGCATTCCTGCTCCTCCTCCTCCTCCTCCTCCTCCTCCTCCTCATCTCCTCCCTCTCCTCCCCTCCTCCTTCCTCCTCCTCCTCCTCCTCCTCCTCCTCCTCCTTTCATCCTCCTCCTCCTCCTCCTCCTTCTCCTCCTCCTCCTCCTCATCCTCCTCCTCCTCCTCCTCCTCCTCCTCCTCCTCCTCCTCCCTCGCCTTCTCCTTCCCCCTGCTCCTCGCTCTTCCTCTACCTCTCTGTCTTCTCGTTCTCCTCCTGCTCCCCCTGCTCGTGCTCGATCCTTCTCCTCGTTCCCCTCGTGCTCCTCCCCCCTCTTTGCATCCCGCTCCTGCTGAGACGAAGCCAGGACGAGGACACATCCGGGTGAGAATAGATAGAGAACCCCTAAGCTGCGGCGCTTCTGGGGGACGTCCTGGGCGCCGCGGCCTTCTCTGAAGGGGAACTGGGACACACAAATAAATACACACAAATAAAAAGATGCCCCATATTTTCCTATATTTTCTGGGTGTTTGTCTTCCCGCCCAATTCCAATATTTTCCCATATTTTCTGGGAGTCGACGAATAATTGTGTCTGTGTGTTTATTCCCCTCCTGATTCTCAGAGCCTTGCGGAACGCTCCCAGAGCGCTCCGGAACGCCCTGGAACGGATCTGCCCTCGCCCTGGAGCCCCGTCCGCCCTGCCCCTCCTGGTCGCCCTCGCTCCGCCCGCGCGCCTCCTCCCCTCATCCCCCCCCCTCTCCGCGCTCCCCTCTCCCCTCCCCTCCTCCCCTCTCCCCTCCTCTCCGTGCTCCCCTCTCCCCTCCCCTCCTCCCCTCTCCCCTCCCCTCCGTGCTCCCCTCCCCTCTCCCCTCCTCTCCCCTCCCCTCTGCCCCCCCTCTCCGTGCTCCCGCCGGCCTCCCTATGGGGTGCGCCCCCGGGCCCACGCGCGCCGCCGTGCCCTCGGCACGCGGGGGGGGGGGGGGGGGCGAGCAGGCCTGCCTGCGGCCCAGGCAGGGCGACGGGGGGGATCGGGTGGGGGGATGCCGGCGGCGCGCAGGGGACCTTGCGGTTAACAGCCGCACGCTCTAACCACTGAGCTACAAGGGCCTGTTTTTTAGAATTTTAGGTTCCTGATACCGCGATCCCCCGATTTCTACCGGTATTGTAGACACCAAACTGCTTCGGGTTTCGGAGCTCAAAGGGTCAGGGGGGAGGGGGGAAGCACCCTCGGAGGGAGGCTGCTTCTCAGAAGGCGCTGGCCTTCCATACTATAAGCGCGGCCCGTGCCTTCCGAGGAGCGGGGGTGCTCCTAAGAAGCCTTCCCCCCTCGCCCTACCCCCCCTATCCGCGTGGCCGACGATGGCAGGATTGGGAAGCAGCGAACATGAGGTGGGAGTCAGGCACTCCGACAATGCTGGGAGCACCAGGGCGGCGTCATCCCCGACTTTTCGAAACTCCCCCTTTCCCAGCTTCCACTCGGCGCCTAGTATACCCTCAGACTATGTTGAACATGGGCCTGCCAGGAGCTGGAGATTGGGCTCGCGCCTGATGGCAGGCTCGCGCGGGCAGCGCGCGCTGCCGAGTTGCACGGCCTCACAAGAAGGGGTGCAGGAGCGCAGAAAGTGCCATGGAGCCAGGGCGCCCAGAACACCCTTTCGTGAGCATCGTTTATCCGATCCCTACCCCCAGCGGCGTGGCCTGGGCCCCACTGGCCGATTTAGCCCCCTAGATGGGGATATAGGCTGTTCCATTCGGGTTTCGAGAGGTGTATCCCCAACTGGGGGGGAAATTTGGTGGGGGTCTCGAAGGGGATGAGGATGGGGATGGGGGTCGGTGAAACGATACCGATTTCGACCGACCCGAGCAAGGCCCCTGCAGCAGAGAGGGACAGCAAAGACGGCCCAAGACTGATGGCTCGGAGCTCCGCGCGGGCGCCTTGCCTCGGCGGGCTGCACCCCCCTCCTTTGGCGCGCGGAGCGCGCCAGTTGAAGGGGAACTGGGACACACAAACAGATACACACAAATAAAAATATCCCCCATATTTTCCCATATTTTCTGGGTTTCTGTCTTCCCCCCCACTTCCCATATTTTCCCATATTTTCTGGGAATCGCCGATTAATTGTGTCTGTGTGTTTTTTCCCCTCCTGACCAGTGGCGGTGTCGGAGGCGCTGCTCCGGGGGCCAAACGCCGGACTGAGAAATCCGCGCAGGGCTCCAACAAATCATGTCAATGCAGATTGTTCTTCGATGCAGTGCTCATAACGCCACCCGAACCAGCCTCAATATTACCCTATCCCCAACGATCTTAAACCCAAAGGCGATGAGCGGGGACAATATCATAGGTCCTCCGAGGCTGAAGGAACCCACAAGATCGGCATCGAAGTACAGTGATTCATCAAAGATCCCATGGGACCTGAACGATCTATCGAGGAGTCGTCATCGCGACTGCTCATCTGGCTGCTCCGAGCGACGCCTGGTAGCCGACGTTGCTGCCACCCACGCCTCTCGTGCCTGAACTCTGGCCTGCAGAGCCGCCATCCCTGGAATCGTTATCGGTCCAGTGGAGGAGGTAGGCAGGCTAGCATCACGAGGCGGGGGGTCCTGGGCAGCATAACAGAAAAATGCAACTCCGCGCCTCGTACACTCACTGACCGTAATCTATTCACGGTAGTGAGGATACACACCATCGCGAATTCTACGCAACGTCGTGGGAATCCCTGACACGTTCTTTTGGAAACACCCCCTTCCGAACATATGCAACCGCGTTGAATACGCTCCACACGTGGTGCAGAAAAAGAGAGGTAGGTGCTGCTCTCTCTCTCTCTCTCTCTCTCTCTCTTTAATCTACGATGCAGTGGGCCAGAGGGTGTCCCAAGAAACGGGTCTAGTACACCGCGCCGGGTCTTGCTGCGGTCCTGACAACCTAACCTGGGTCGGGCCAGGTTGTCCGAGGAAAGCTGGAGGCAGTGCAAACATCGGGCGCGCCCCTGACCGCGCTCTTGCCAGGCGTGCCAGCCTCCCGATTTCAAAACCTTCGCCTTCGGACCAACTGACTGTCGATCGACCCTCGCGGGCGGAAGGCCGCTACCGCGGTGCCAACGACCCTCGCCGACCGCAAAGATCCCGAGATATGCCTCAGGCCGGCGGCCCCCCGCCTGCTCGCGGGGCCCGACAGCCGTCACCCGAAGCTCTGCTCTCCCCCACGCGGCGGTCGGCCTCCAGGCGGGGCCCCGAGACGGGCCTCTCCGGTCGTCGTCGCTCCAGTCGTCGCCGTCCTCGTCGCCTTCGCGCTCGTCGACGTCGCCGCCGTCGCCGCCGGCGTCGTCGTCGACGCTCGTCGTTGACCTCGCCCCCTGGAACTAGAGAGAACGCCATCAACATAAACTTTTGGCGCTCCGCGCGGATTTCTTGGATCTGCGCCGGACCCCTTCCCTAGAGCGCGGAGGGCGCCAGTGGCGACGCAGCGACGACGAGGGGGCCCAGCGCAGATCCCAGAAATCCCTGTGGAGCGCCAAAAGTTTATGTTTATGGTGTTTGTTCTTCTTCGAGTCGTCGACGTTCGTCGTTGCCCTCGCCCTCGTCGCTCGTCGCCGGTCGTTCCTGCGGCCAGGCGCCGGCCGGCGCCGCCCTCGTCGTCCACGGTCGACAAGCGGACCAGCACGGAGCTCGCGGGCACGCCCGCCACGCCGCTGACCACGCCCCGCACGGCCTCCGCCGTCCTCTGGGGGGAGCGGGAGGAGGGAAGGGAGGCCCCCGACGGGGCAGCTCCTCCTCCTCCTCCTCCCCCTCCCCCTCCTCCTCCTCCTCCTCCTCCTCCTCCTCCTCCTCCTCCTCCTCCTCCTCCTCCTCCTCCTCCTCTTGGCCTCCTCCTCTTGGCCTCCTCCCCCCGCCCTCCCCTCCCTCTTCCCTCTCCTCCTGCTCCTCCTGAGAATTGAAAGCAGCAGGGTGCCGTTGCCCTAGTTGCTGTTTAAAACAACGCGCAGCGCTGTTCAAACCTTGGGAAAAGGGCCGGTGGACCACAGGACTGAAGCGGAGCTAATTAGGACGGCTGTCAGCACCCGGGGGACCACCACCACCACCACCACCAGGAGGGGGAGGGAGGTCGTCAGCGTCGTCGTCGTCCGTCCCGCCGCCCGCCAAGACGCCGCCCGCCGGAGGGAAAGGGGAGGGAAGGGAGGGAGGACCCAGGTGGGCCCCGGGCGGGGAGACCGCGTCCCCGAAGGCCCACCCGCCGAGGCCGGCGAGCGCCTGCATGATGGCGACGCCGAGGCGGCACGCCATCACCTGCAGCTGAGCCCGACGCTGAATCGAGCCCCCGGCAGCCTTAGTGATCCACCCCGTTTTCGCCGTGACGCGGGGCTGGGCCCCCCACCATGCCGGCGCGACCCGCAGATTCTCCCCGAGTTCGAGCCGACGTCCAGCAAAACGCGGGCGCTCGGCCCAGAAGTGCCGAACCGACGCCTGGGTGCGCCCGCGACCGAACGGGCAAACGCACGCGCCGCCGTGCCTGCGCGTCGGCGCGCACACGGCCCCGCCCCTCCAAACGGCGAGGAGGTTCGTCTCGTATCGGCCCAGCGATCGCCGGAACTGGGCCCACGGCGGCGCGCTCTGAACAGCCAGATCGATCTCCCCAATCCCCTCTTCGTCGTGCCGCGGCGGGGGCCCAGGCGCCGCCCTGGGGCGAAGGAGCGCCGCCCGGGCGCACTCCCGGAGAACGTGCTGACCGCGATCGGACGAGGCGTCGAAAGCCCTGCGGGGGGGGCGAGGGGTCCCAGGGTGCCGGGTTCTCGCTTCGCGGCTGTCAGCGGCGGCTGCAGCGGCGACCGCCGCCGCGGCCCGGGGGTCGAGCCCCGGGGCCGGAAGCAGCCAGACGCCTTCGGGGAGCGACCCGGCGGCGACCGGGAGCAGCCCGAACACGCCAGAATGCTCCGAGAGCGCCACCGACAACAACCGCGACGCGGGACCCCCCCGAGCCGCCTTCAGCACAGCGCACGCCGTACCGAAGACAGGGTGCAAAGAAACCCGCTCGGCGTACCAACGCCGAGCGCACCACCAGGCGCAGCGAGTCCGGACAACAGACCGAAACGTGAGCGCGATCAGATCACATGGCGGGATCGCGCAGAATGGAGCCGACCACCGGTGTTTAGGAGCGATGCACATCAGGGCCGCGAACTCCCTGGTCCGCTGCCCGCCGGGCACCGTGCGGAGCCGGCGCACCTGGGAGCGGATCTGGCCCCACCCGTCCCGAGGCTCAGGCAGCTGGGGCCAGGTCGCGGCGTCACCGACAGCGGCCCGCACTCCCAAATGTTCGGCGCTCTGGGTGCCCGACCAAACCTGCCGCTTCCTAATGTTCTCCGAAAAGCCAAGCCGCCGGTCGATTTCCGCAGTGATCGCTAAGGCACGGTCCCGATCCACCGCCGCGGCGGCCTTAATGGAACGGTCGTCCACGTAGGACCATGCGCGCGTCCTGGGCACCGAACGGATCGCGGCGTGCCAGGGGCAAAGCACCAGACTGAGGATACGGCCCGAAGAAGGGTCGCCGGGCGGCAGGCCCCGAGTAGGGTGTAAAGCAGCAGCAGTGTCCCTCCTCCTCCCAGAACTCCTCCTCGGCACCTGTGCCGCTGGGTACCCTCCCCAGGGAAATAGGCGGGTAGCAGCCCGGTCGTCACCCCTGTTTGCCCGGTTGGGCCCAGGGGGGAAAAAAATTGCTCCTTCGTGCCCGTGCCTCCCCTCGCGGCGGACCGGCACCTATACCGCGTGCGCCGGCACCTATACCGCGTGCGCCCAGGCGGGAGGCCGAGATAGTGGTGCCCCTCGGATGGCTTGGGGCGTCACGGCCAGTGAGGCGTGTCGTTATCTGAGGTTTCTGTTGCTCGCTCTCGTCAATGTCCTGCTTGTGGCACGCCTTGGAGCTGTGTAGGAACCGAGTCCACGAACGGCCGTGGTCTTCGTGATTGAAAAAGCACGCTCGCTTGCATTGGCCTCCTGCTTTGCAGTGCGCGCGTTGTCTGCCTCTTTTTCGATGCTCAGCTTCTCGCGGTGGACAATGGGCTCTGGCTCCTGCGCTCGCGGCATGCGCTTTGCATCTGGCCTTCTGGCGTACTGGTAATGTACTAGTTTTTCGAATGATTGCCATACCACTACGATGTCAGTCGGCATTGTGTAATTGGTTGTGTGCAGCTGGCGGCGTGTGTGTGTGTGTGTGTGTGCGTGTGCGTGTGCGTGTGCGTGTGCGTGTGCGTGTGCGTGTGCGTGTGCGTGTGCGTGTGCGTGTGCGTGTGCGTGTGGGTGTGGGTGTGGGTGTGGGTGTGGGTGTGTGTGTGTGTGTGCACTTCTTTTATGTTGTTTGTCAGGGGCATTTGTGTGTTCGCAGGCACGTGGGGTATAAAACTTGCTCAGTATGCCCACGTCATTGGCCCCCGAATCCCATTCCCATCCCTACATCTCCCTCTCCTCCTCCTCCTCCTCCTCCTCCTCCTCCTCCTCCTCCTCCTTCTCCTCACACCTGGCACGCCAGTCCCCGCCCGTTCACGAAACCCACCACCTCGGCCACTCCCCCTTCTGGCAGCATCCCAAAGGCTGCCCAGCGGGGGCCCCGCGGGGCGGAGCTGGACGCGCGGCAAACATCGGCGCAGGGCCAGCCGTGAGCGTGCACATCGCGCAGCTGCCGCGCGCGGTGGTAGGGTCTGCGGCGCCGCGGCCCGCACGACGGCGGTCTGCTCCTCCACCTCTAGCACTATAGTTACCCCCCCCTT
This sequence comes from Prorocentrum cordatum, assembly GCA_963575745.1. Lineage (NCBI taxonomy): Eukaryota > Dinophyceae > Prorocentrales > Prorocentraceae > Prorocentrum > Prorocentrum cordatum. The sequence continues at coordinate 60,824 of CAUYUJ010017629.1, read as the reverse complement.
CCCTGAGGGGCAACCATAGGGGGGGGACTGGCATCAGTGGGGGTGCATCGACCTGGAATCGGCGATACACCGCCGATGGATCGGCGATAGGCCTCCGAGAGTGAATCCGCACCTTCCTGGGCGGGTTGGGGCTCTCGGGCCCCTGTCGGCGATCAATGGGCGACTGGGGGTCGATGCATCCCCCCCTATGCCTATCCCCCCTATCGTTTCTCCCGATTCCCTCCTCCTCCTCGTCCTGATGCCTGATTCCTGATAACTGCAAAGTTCGTCGAACGTAGCATCCCCCCACCCGGGACCGGTCAGCCCTGGGGGGGGGGGACCAACCAGGGCCAGGTGACCCCTGGAGCACTGCTCCAGGGGTCACTGGTGGTTCTCGGTGAAGGTGATATGATGATACAGGCAGACAGATGCCGAAAGGAAGAGGGGAAGAGGAAGGAAGAGGGCCTCATAATAACGAAAACGAGAATCAAGAAAGGCGAGGCTGAACAGCGGCGCAGTGTGGGGAGGTGCACCTCCTCCTCCTCCTCCTCCTCCTCCTCCTCCGCCTCCTCCGCCTCCTCCCCCTCCTCCTCGTCCTCGTCCTCCCCCTCCCTCCCTCCTCCTCCTTCTCCTCCTCCGCTCCTCCCTCCCTCCCTCCCTCCCTCCCTCCCTCCCTCCCCCCCTCCTCCTCCTCCTCCTCCTCCTCCTCCTCCTCCTCCTCCTCCACTGAGTAGAGGCGCGTCATCTCTCCTCCTCCCCATCGCGCCTCTCCCCCTCGAGGCGCTCCCACCCTCGCCAGGGTGGAGGGTGGCTTCTCGCCTGCGAGGTTTGCGGAGGCCCTGGGGTCCTACCGCATTCGGACCGATAGAGGCCTCCCAGATGGGGTCGGAGTAGATGGGGTCGGAGGATCGCGCCGCATCGACGATGCATCGGCGATGTATCGGCGATGCATCGGCGATGCACCGGCGATGTATCGGCGCCGTCGGCATGGGGAAACACGGGCTCCGCATCGAGCCGCATCGTCGATGTATCGGCGATGCCGCGCGATCCTCCGACCCCATCTGCCCCGACCCCATCTAGGAGGCCTAGAACCGAGGGTTTGACCAAACCCAGACGTCCTCCGGGATGACTTGCTGGATACGAGGCCACAGAGCTCCCGATCCCTTCCCAGGGGGTGCCCGCTAGTCGAAAGAAGCACTCCAGATTTCGTAATAGAAGGGAGGGGGTCTGGACCCTCCAAGACGAGCCATTTCAGGCCTCCCCCGTGGGAGAACCCTCCGAAACATCGTCCCCAGATCCCCCAGGCCCTCCAAGATAGCCTGGAAGAGACCCCCCCCCGACACGAGACCCCCCTCCCTTTATTACGAAATCTGGAGTACGTGGAGACATGAAGTAGGAACTCGGACCAAGTAGATTGGGTTCGGGCCCGCCCCAGACGCCCCCCTAAGAGGCCCCAACCCAAAACGCCCCCAAGAAACCTCCCAACAACTCCCGTCCCAAGAGGCCTTCCACGCCCCTGCTCGACGCGGTCCGGACCACAGGAGCCTGCCGCGAAGCGAGAGGAGCATGCTCCAGATCTCGCGCGGCAACTCGGGACCCCAGTAGGTTTCACTGGAGTCGCTCCTGAGGCCGCCTGGGCAATGCGACTATTCGGTGCCGCGCGGGGCCCTCCGGCATTTCCCTACAGGGGGCGAAAAGGAGGGAGGAGCGAGGAGGCAACTCCCAAGAGGTCTTCGTGAAAGCAATCAAACGGCTGCTGAGCCCGACTATCAAAGATGGATGGCGCAACATCGAAGTCAGGTTGAGGCCGGATGACGCGGGACCAAGCCCGGCCCATGAAGCGGGATGATGCTCGAGCGAGAAGGTGCTCGACCGCGGATGTACCAGCGCCGATGCCGAGCTTACAGTCCCAGGAGTTGCCAGCGAGGAGAGGGGGAGAATGAATAGGGAGCCCACGAAGGACACACGCTCCCAATTATGTACATGAACACGGCCCCTCGATCGGCGAGACCCGCCGCGTGATACGAACATTCGCACAATGCGTACTCTCCAAATCAGCGTGGATTCATGTACGTCCTTTTTTCGCTCCTGAACGAAGCAGGGGGAGGAGGCGAGGGAGGCTCTTGTCGCCCGGAGAGGAGGGCAGGCAAAAAAATGGGGACGATGCTGAACAGCGAGCGCGGGCCGAAGCCGACGATTTGCCACTGCTGAGGGGGGGGGGCGCCTGTCCCAAATCGACGTCCGCGGTGACACCGGCAACGAATCCTGCTCAACGTGGGCAAGTTCTTGTTGGTTCCTTGCCCCGACACTCGCTCACACGCACACACAAACACATCAGGCGCACCATCGACTACCAAACCAACGTCGTCTGGTGGTGTGCTGTCCACGCACTGGAGAATGTGTCAGAGTACTGACTGCCGAACGGCATGCATGCATGCCCTGGGGCGGAGCTCCGCTCGCCGCACGCTGTAACGCTCTGGACGGCCAACGCTTACCGGTGGAGTGAAAACCAGTCCACTCAAAACGCATCTTGTGGGCTCGCCGTGGGACGACAAGAAGGAACAAGCACTCTTGTCGTCCCACGGTCAGCGTGGGCAGGAAGTGCTGAAACGTGGGCAGGAACTGCTGAGGGTCATTGAATGCGTCCCAGAGAACATGTGGGGAAATCGGCCCCGAGTCATGCCCGCGCGACGCGCGCTCTGCTAGGGCTCCCAACTTCGCGCTTCGCGCTGCGCGAAGCGCGAAGCGCGAATAACTTCGCGCTCTCGCGCCGCCCTCCCAAAGGGAGAATAGGAGGACGAGGAGGAGGGGGGAGAAGGAACGAGGACCGCGAAGCGCGAAGCGCGAATAACTTCGCGCCCTCGAGGGAGCCCTTGGAGAACATGTGGGGAAATCGGCCCCGAGTCATGCCCGCGCGACGCGCGCTCTGGCGCGGTCACGGGTCCTGGAGTCCGACACGAAGCCCTCGGGGTCCGACACCTGCATGCGCATGCTGTGCGAGACGACGTGCTGGACCTCGGCGGTGGAGGTTGTCGTGGACGTGCCCGACGGGCCTGCGAAATCGGCGGGAGGGGTAGTCGTCGAAACGCTGGTGTGGGTCATCGACAGGATGACGGGGTAGTCCGCTGTCGGCGACGGCGTGGGCGGCGACGTTGGCGGCGAGGTTGGTGGAGCCGTTGGGGCGGCCAGGACGGTGCTGGAGGTCGTGGTGCTGCTGGAGACGCTGACGCCAGCGTCTGTCGGGCTGACGGAGGTTCCCGTCAGCGTCGTGCTCGAGGTTGCGGTCGCCGTCGCCGTCGCCGTGGCCGACGAGACGGTCGCCGTGGTCGACGTCGCCGTCGCCGTAGCCGACGTCGCGGTGGCACTCGCCGTCGCCGACGTCGCAGTCGCCGTGGCCGACGTCGCGGTGGCACTCACCGTCGTCCTCGTGGCGGTCACGATCGCGATCTCCGGCTCCGAGACGGCCACCGACTCCTCCACCAGTTCGAGGCCCTCCTGCGCGAAGGCGGCCTGCATGGCGGCCGCCGCGCCGGCGGGGTCCGCGCTCGCATTCCCCAGTGCCTCGAAGTGCTGCTCCGCGGTCTGCTGGTCCGCGACCAGCTCGAAATCCGCCTGCCACGATGTGCTCCCGCTCGCGTTGGCCCCGCGGGCAGAGGGCGCGACCTCGGAGACGTGGACGCTCAGCTGCGCCTCGCTCACGCCATACCTCTCGGGGCGCGCAAAATTTCTGGCGGGCGGATCCGTTCCAGTTGGGTCCCACCGCCATCGTGCTACCGTACAGCCATCGTGCTATCCGCAGGCATTCCTCTACAGTCGGGGTTGATTGGAGAGGACATGCGAGAGGACACAAAACCCTTCCGAGGCCACATTGCCGTAGGAATGTAAAAAGGCATGGATCGCGAAGCTCAGGAGGCGAGGGTATCCTTGATTTGGCAGGGTCGACCTACTAGTCAGTCTCGACTATACAGACATCGTTAGAGGCCTCCCAGATAGGGTCCGAGTAGCTGGGGTCGGAGGAACGCGCCGCATCGCCAATGCATCGCCGATGCATCGGCGATGCATCGCCGATGTATCGGCGACGTCGGCGGCGTGTTGACGGCGTCGACGTGAAACAAATCGAGCTCCACATCGTGCCGCATCGGCGATGCGTCGGCGATGCATCGGTGATGCGGCGCGATCCTCTGACCCCCTCTACTCCGACCCCATCTAGGAACCCTTGGATCGTGCTGCCGTGCTGCCGTTCGATTGAAGCTCAGGACACGAGGGCACCCTTGATTTGGCAGGGTCGACCTACCAATCAGTCTCGACTGTGCAACCATCGTGCTGTGCCGTGCAACTGCACGCGAATGCAGAGCGCCACCTGCGCAACGACGGGGCGTGTCTCTGGCCGCGGCGGGCCTAAGGCCGCGCACGGGCTCCGCGGCCGTACTCTCTGGGGACCTCTGGGGGGCCCAACAGGACCTCTCCAGAGGTTGCACACATACACACACACAAACACACATACACGCGCATTCACAGGCCCAACATTCACACATACATGGGTTCCGACAGGCCCAGCATTCACACACATAGACACACATAGACACACATACAAACCTCTGGGGGTGCTGGTACCGCAACTCGACGGGCCTCTCCCAGGCGGCGCTTCGACCAGAACTTCGCAGCGAGTCCCGCGGTGGCGACGAAGGCCTCTCAGGAGGCGACCCAAAAGCGAGAACCGGGCAAGGGCAGCGGTATCCGCATACCTGTTCCTCTGATGGGAACGGCCCAAAAACCAGAGATCCTCCCGAGCCCAGAGTGGTCCTGATATCAATATCCTGACTGTCTTCCGGGCAGGGTGTAGAGAGCTCTGGGGCACGTGCATCAAAAAAGACAGCACAGCAATCGAAGTCTGGACAGGGTGGCAGGCGACGATCGAATTTCGATGCTTTTGAGCAACGTCCTGACGCTGTTCTCCAGCCTCCTCTGGCGCCCTCGCGGCCACGGCTGGATGCACCAGAGCGCGCCGCAGGAGGGGTCAGGAGGACGGGATGTTTGGGGTTGGGGGTGGGGGGGGCGCGACGGTTTGAACATACATTTCGGGGGGGGTATGATGGCTTTCGGGTCTTCAAGGCACGTGGCCACGAGGTGGGATGTCACCGCGGACGCCACAACATCCAGCGTCCCGGAGCTCTCAAAGCTAATGGAGCTGCCCACAACGTAAAGCGGCGTCGTGGTGCTCGTCAAGGTGGACGACGTCGCGCTTGACGTCAGAGTGGCCGACGACGCCGTGGCCGACATCGCAGTTGTCGACGTGATGGTGGCCGACGTCGCAGTTGCCGACATCGCAGTTGTCGAAGACGCGGTGGCCGACGTCGCAGTGGCCGACGTCGCAGTAATCGACGTCGCAGTGGCCGACGTCGCGGTGGCCGACGTCGCAGTGGCCGACGTCGTGATGAACGATGCCGTGGTGACCGACGTCGAGGCAGCCTACCGCCCCCCTTTCATCCATAGCCTCCTCCTCGTCGGTGTGATCCTCCTGCCCATGTTTCTCCTCGAGGACAGTTGTGCCGAGGGGCAAGAGAATACCAACGAGTTGAAGTGGCGCCCGCAGCCATCATGAAAGTGGTAACAGTGACGATGATACTAGGATGATGACGGCGACGAGGATGAGAACGACCATGGAGAATCAAGAGGATGGGAACGTTGAAGATGCAGATCATGAAGGTTGTAGAACACGCGCGATCGGAATGCAGACGTGGCGTATGCAAGCCACATATCGAATGAACACCCCACATATGCGTTGACTCTGTAGCATCTTGGCGCTAGGGTCGTACGCAGAGAAACAGAAGAACTGAACTTCTGAAAACCGCTTCCAAAACAAACAAAACCGTTTCACCCTGTCCGGAAACGGGTCCTGAGGAAAAAGGGGTCCTGGACACCGGAAGCGCTCTTTGGGACCAGTTCATCATCCCGAGCAGTTTTGAAAGGTTCGAAGATCCTCAGAATGCGCGTTAGCGACAACAATTGCTTGTCCACAAAAGCCCTTCAATTCGACGCAGGTGGTACAGTGAGAGCCGGCACAAGCTGCTTTCGATCGGTGGGGCTGGAGGTGGTAACGCACACTGGGCGAACACACATCAACAACTCACACACATATTGTCGGCAAGCGCAAGGGGGCGGCGCGACGAAATCCTCCAAACCGAAAGGAATTTGGAACCCCTCCGAGGCTCACACAATTGAGGGAGGCGGGGGGAGGAGGAGAGTGCCAAACATTGCAAACATCGGAGCAAGAAAACAACATCGGAGCCCTGGACCCCTCTTTCCGTGTAGGCGTCCGAACCGGATCGATCTGTGACTGCTCCCCGACCTGGAGCTGGGCGAAAACGCCCGTGGTGGAAACATTAACACGCCAGGATAAGAAGAAGAATACACCACATAAACATAAACTTTTGGCGCTCCGCGCGGATTTGTTGCATCGGAGCTGGACCCCACTCCCTAGCGCTGGCGCGCGGAGCGCGCCAGGGGCGACGCCGGAGGCGCCGCCTGGGGGGCCCAGCGCGGATCCAAGAAACCTGCGCGGAGCGCCAAAAGTTTATGTTAATGCAGTTTTTTCCTAAGGGTCGCAGGTGAGGAGCCCGCGAAGCCCCCCGCCTCGGGTGCCGGTGGCGCTTCTGGAGTGGTATTGGGCGCTGGTGCTGCAGGCGTGGTCGATGCCCCTGGGGTGGGCGCGGCGGCGGGCGGCGCGGGCGTCGGCGCCGCCCCTGGGGTGGGCGCAGCAGCGGGTGGTGCAGGCGTCGGCGGCGCCTGCGGGTAGCGCAGGGGGGGATGGCAAGAGGGGAGTCCCACCACCACCCCTCCTTCCCCTCCGGGGAAGGCCCCCCCCTACTCCTTCTCCCCTGGACCTGGACGGGACGCCCCGCGACGGATGGGAGCGTCCAGCAGGGCCTTGGCGAATCAGCTCACCGATATATAGAGGATATGAAAACACTTTCGGAGCTCCGCGCGGATTTCTTGGATCGGAGCTGGACCCCCCTCCCTGGCGCGCGGAGCGCGTCAGGGCGCCAGGGGCAGCGCCAGAGGCGCCGCCAGGGGGGCCATCGTCGATCCGAGAAATCCGCGCGGAGCTTCAACAGTTGATGTTCGTATCGTTTTTCGCAACTCGCGAAAATCACTCAATCAGCCGCCTGCAGGTCGAAAGATGTGGAATGTGGACAGTCTGGCGCCTTCCGGCGCCGGAGGGGCCAGTGTCTCGAGGCGGGCGCTCAACGGCAGCGGGGCCGACGCCAACCGCGCGCGGCAGACAGGGTCTGGGAGGGCCTCGAATGGGCTCGGTGCACACTCGACGTCGAACGGCCAGCGAATCCGGCTAAGGACCTCAGTGTGCAGGTAGACCCTCCAGCATCCCACAGGTTGGGGAGCTGGGGCGTCGATACACCCTGAAATTCGGCGGCGCGAAAAAGTTGAAACATTGTGAAGCATCAAGACTGGCGCCCTACACACCACCTTTCTGCCGCATTTTTCTAACGATCCCTAAAGGCCCGACGGCCCGGAACCTGACGAAAACGTCATGCTCGGAAAAACTCAGACGCCAGGATCTCAGGGCACCGAGCCCCTTGGCCGACCAGGACGATCTGGTGCGCACGCTCAACTGGACTCGAACTTCTCCCTGTTCCTACGATCGGCAAGCGAAACGCGATGACAGTCTTGGGGATGAGCCCTCACAAGCTGAATGAATCCTTACGATCGGCACCGAGGTAAGGTGATACCAGACATGGGCATAGGGATATGTTCCAGACTGGTAAGCGTCGAGCCCCTCGCAGGCCGTCGGCCCTGCCCCCGGGCTTGGGCGCGGCCGCGGGCGGCGCGGGCGTCTGCGGTGTGCCTCCGGGGCGCGGACCTGGCGTCGCGATTTTCCACCCCGCGATGTCGCCCTACCTCGGGCCCGTGGGACCCTCGTAGATCGGCCCAGGCCTGAAACATGCGGCAGACAGAAGGATCTGGAACTCCGCTGGTGATTTTTACATATCTCCTGGCATGAAGCTGCGCGGGAAGGTGTCGCGTGAGCAGACTTGGCTGAATACTTCCTAGCAGACTTGACTGAATACTTCCTGGACTTCTGCACGTGAGCAGGTGCGCCGCTCGCTTCCTGCGTGCAGTATCTGGTGCTTCCTCCACCTCCTTCCTCTTGCTTCTCTGAGCTGTGCACTGGCGCCTGCGTTTCCCTCGCTCCCTTTATGGACCCGCCCTCGTGCGGGCGGGGTGGAAGAAGGAATGAATGCGCAGTGGACCCAGACCGTCTCGCGTCGTGAAGAAACACACCACGGACTGGCTTTGCCAACTTTCCCCCCCTCGCGGGCCATTGCCAGGCCCCTGGTGCCGTCAGAGAGGACCCGGTGTCAAAGACCGGTCTCCGGGCAGGCGCCCAGACCTCTGGGGAGCCACATTGCGAAACATCGACAGGTCTGATGTCCGGAGAGGTGGATCGAGCCGTGGCTGGTTGCGCACAACAGACGACATGCACATAAACAGTCGGTGGCCTGCGCGAAGCTCCGAAAGTGGCTTGTGCTTCTGCAGTTTCTTCGATCGGGACGTCCTGGACTAGTCCTCCAGCGGGCGGGTTTTGGACGTAAAGTGAGAAATAGTCCAACATGCTCCAACACGTTCTCAAACATACAAAAAAAATAGTCCCAGACGATCTGTTCGAATATACCTTCTGTAGAGGGACACGCCCGATCTAAGACTTCTTGTGGAGATCGCCCTAGAGGGCACACGTCGGGGATCTTCTGACCCGGGTCAATCCAGACCCGGGTCAGCGGGAAACCAAAAACTGCAATGCAGGAAAAAAAACTGCAGCGCAGATCTTCGCAAACCCGGGTCAGCCAATAGGCGCGGCCGCCTCGCGGCCACGAGCGGCTCGCTGACCCGGGTCAGCCACTGCAATGATCGCCCCCCATTGCTGAAGTTATGTATGTTATAATGGTTATGCACTACTAATAGCATGTTTATTTGATCTCTAATTTAGCTTTATTTAGCATTATATTTAGTATTTTATTAAGAAGTAATAACATCAAATAGTGTGCTTATTCATGTTAAAATAAAGCAAATAGCGCCGCTATTTTTCACTATTTCGGAAGGGAGGGGGGGGGCTGGAGAGAGAGGGGCGGAGGAGGGAGAGGGGAAGAGGGGGGGGGCGGGAGAAAGAGGACGGGCGGGAGGAGCGGTAGACCAACCGCTATGCGAGGAGCGGTAGACCAACCGCTATGCAAGCAAGTAGGGGTAGACAACCGCTGGCAAGCGGTAGCCCCACCGCTGAGGGAGGAGAAAGGACAATGATGATGTTCTTTTTCCAGCGCAAGGATGTTTTTTGCACCACATCACCAGGCAAGAACGACCACGCCATCTCCATCCCAAGAAAAGCCTGCTGACAAGACCACGTCGCAGTCGGCCAATAACACCAGAGAATAAAAACCTCCTGGCGCGCTCCTCCAGCGAGAAGCGGCTGGCGACACCTGCTCCACAAATACCATCTCGTCGACGACAATGACGGGCGCGGTGTCCAGAAAGGCGCAGCCAGCCACGATGCATACAACGCCGTCGCACCAGACAGCGTCTCCAGCCGCGAGGGTTGTCCCGCGAAATTTCATAGAACCGCTCATGGAGGCAGACGAAACGCCCGCCGCTCTGGCCAACGTCGGCGAGCTCTCTGGCTTGTGCAATCGGTCCAGAAAAAAATCAGCATCGGCCAGGGCTCCAAGGCGATCGGCCAGCACGCGACTCAGAATTGATTTTTCCAACGATCTCGTATTCTTAACAGACTGGGCGCAATTCTTCATGATACAATTCTGGCGTTCGCCCACGAAACAATCGATGCTGTACCCATCTCGGCGTAACTGGTGCGCAAGGTGAAAGCCCCAATGAGCTTTAGGGATAACGTCACCTTTAGGATAAGCGTCATTGAAAGCTTCGGCGTGCTCGGCGAACATCGCGTCGAGGCCACTCGCAGTGGAGCTGACGTCCCTGCCAAATTTACCTTGCTTGAGAAACCCACAAATCAGCGCAAGAGAATTGCAACTACGAATCTCTTTGTCCAGAATACCACAGGGCTTCACCACGCAATGCAAAACATAATTGAAGAGCGGAATAATCATGATCAGCTCGGACGCCCCAGCTTTAAACTCTTTGTTCTCCTGGAAAGCTTTCTGCCGAGCGTCGTTCCATGCCGCCTTGAGTTCCGCAGACGCCCCTGAGAAAGCGCCGCACAATTTCCAATTCGATTCCATCCACGTGCGTACGCCGCCCCATGAAAGCCAGCTGTGCCGAAACATTGCTACCAAAATCAAAGACATCTCTAAGCATGCCATGCCGTTCAAGATGTGCATGGCGTCGTGGGTGGATGTCCGTATCGGCGGGCAGCGCGGCCTGAGCTCGTGATCGAAAATCACACCCAAAGGGACGCGCTTAATTCCTCTAGCTGTTTGCCCAGCCTGCAGATGTCTCGGTGCCAACGCAAGAACCTCGTCAGCCTTCTGCCAGATGTCGCCGTCTGTGGCGCGCGAAAACAAAGATGGGTATGAGCAGCGGAGACCAACGAACCCCCGTGGCATTCGAACAGCATCGCCGCGTAGCTGCAGTACGTTGAGGCAATTCATGCATGGCAGATTGGCATTGGCCCCAAGCTGCGAAAATACAATCCTGGCGGCGTCGCCGTCGAGGACCAGGTTGCCGAGTTTGAAATACATAGCTGCTGTTCCAGAGGCGGCCGCGTCCAGCTGTACCAACACGCCCTTTGTAGAAATTTCATCTTCGATGAACATTCGTCGCAAAAAAGTTCTGACTACATTCGAGGCGCCCCCTTCGATCTGTTTCGCCACAGTGGATCGGATGCAAATGACTGGCAACCAGGCTTCAACATGCTTGGTGATGTGGGGGCCGAACTCTCTGATCGTCACGAACATGCCGAAACACTTTCTTCGGTTGTCCTGCCTGAGGACATTACCTGGTACGAATTCATCTGCGTAACACACGAGGTGGCATGGCGACTCGGCAGTGCAAGGGCGTTGTCGCCACAACTCGTTCAGGAGGGAGGCGTACCCTGGCGCAGTGCGGGCTGCGAGCTGCAGAACTTTAGGCAACGAGAGCGTGGCGCCGAGTTCCATGCCCCGTGTGTGTGCCGTGCATTCGAAATGCTCCAGCTGGCATGTTTGTTTCCACAAATCGTCGAGGGCCCGCTGCAGGTGGCCGCGATTGCAGGCAAGAGCAGCCTCCCTGTCAGCTTCGTCAGCGGTTCGCAATCTCTGCAGTAGCTCCGAGAGTTGCGTATGGTTCCTCGACAATCCTGTGCCAGCAAAGAGCCTCCTGATTTTTGCAGGCTTCGATTCTGCCATCGGCGGCTCCCTGCGGGCGCGGGCGCGTCGCGTCGCGGGCCCCTTCAGCCACGAATGGCTGCGGGCGCGTCGCGTCGCGGGGGCGCGGCAAGCGAATCGGGAACGCATCGGCAGCGCGGGGACGAGGGAGGGGATACGGCAGCAGTGGCAAAGGGATGGTATGACAAGATTTCTGAAAATGTATATTGACAATGCATGTGTTGCTTGCAAAGCAAAGAGTACCTTGAAAACCAAAAGTAAGTCGGAAATCAACTGGCAGTTTGAAATCCAAAATGCATTTTAAATCTCAAAGTGCATCTTAAAAATCAAAGTGTACATTGAATAACAAAGTATATATCATGTAATTCAAAGTGTAGCTTGAATCGGTTCGCATCGGCGCCGAAACAATCATATAACTTTTTAGTTGAATGCGAGGTCCCTGATTCGAAAATGGCCTCTTGCAAGAGGCCATTTTCGAATCAGGGACCCCGATGGGAGCTCGCACGGAGTCCGACTGGGACCAAAAGGTTTCTGAAGCGAGCGGTGGGTTTACCGCTGTGAGGTGTCTGAAGCGAGCGGTGGGTTTACCGCTGGAGCTGAAACGAAAGCGGTGGGTCTACCGCTGGGAATTGGAGGGACAGGAGCGGTGGGTCTACCGCTGGGAATGGGGAGAGTGGGGGCAGGGGGTGGGAAAGGGAGCGGTGGTTCTACCGCTGGGGAGTAGCGGTTGGCTTACCGCTCGGCAACAAGAGGGGCGCGAAGTTTGAACCAGACTCGACGCGGCGGGTCGCAGAGCCGCGCGCCTAAGCGCACGAGCCCCGAGCCTGGCCATGGCGCCCTGAAGGCGCCCCTCACTTCGCGGCCTGCTCCACGCTCTTCAGGACGTCGGCGAGCTTGTCGTGGGAGTCCTGCGCGGCCCTCGCGTCGCTGATGACCTCCTCGAGCTTGAACGACAGCGGCTGCGGATCGTGCGTCTTGATGGCCTCTTCGGCCTCCTGGGCGTACTTCTTGAGGGTGGCCAGCGCCTCCTTCGCTGTCTTGGCCACGAATTTCGGAACATCCGTGATCATGCTGTGGTTGAGTGCCGTCTCGAGCGAGGACGCGAGGGGAGAGACCTTCGCGAGCGCCTTCGCGGCATCGCTCTGCGTCTGGCGCTTCGCCCTCTTCTCCTCCTTTTCGGCGGCGGCCTGGGCAGCCCTCTGCTTTCGAAGCTTGTCTTTCTCTGCCTTCTCCGTCGCTCTCTTGTCAACCTCCCTGGTCTTCTTCTTCTCCTTCTGGCGCTGCTCCTTCTTCTTTGGTTTGTCCTTCTTCTTCTTGTTCTTCTTGTTCTTCTTTTTCTTGCTCTCGCTGGAGCTGGACTCCGAGTCGGAAGTCGAAGAAGAGGACGTCGGTGCTGGCGCAAGCGCGGCCCTAGGCCCCTCGGCGGCGGCGGCCTCGGTAGCGCTGCCGCTGCCCGCGGCGGCGCTGCTCGCTGCGGCGGTGCCCTTCGCCTTCCGAGTGGCCGCTGAGACCATCTGCTGCCTCGCAAGCTCCTCCGTCGCAGACTCGGAAGTCCCGTGGACCATGACCTGGAACGTGTCTCCGAAGATGGGGTGCTCTTCCCCTGGGGCCAGGTCCTTCATCCTTTTGACCGTCTCCTCTGGCATGCCCTGGTTGCGCCAGTACCACTCGGGCATGAAATCGCCAGAGACCTTGTTGGTCTTCTGGTGCGCCCACTTCTTCATGACTTGCTCGTGGACTGCCTTCTTGATGCTGTCCTGGCCAGTGCCGCACGTCTGGAAGAAGGTGCTCTGTTCTCCGACCGTGAGTTGCTTGAACTCGTCGATCGGCCAGTGGCCGAACACCTTCGCCAGGGTAGTGGTTTTGCTGTTGCACGTTCCGCAGCAGAACACAGGGGGAGTCTTCCTGAGGAGGCGCACGCCTTTGGCAAACGGATCCAGGAACGTGCGGCAGAACTTGCAAGACGGCTGCTGCGTTGGGGGGACGAGCGCCTTGCCGCCCCAGCCCTGGTTCTCGAGCTGCTTCGGCGGAGCGGCTGGGAGCGGCTCATCGGTGGGCGGCTGCGCCTCGGCTGGGAGCGTCTCATCGCGAGGGACTGGAGGGGCCGACGCCTTGGGCACCGCCTCGGCCTCGGCATCGGCCGCGGCCTCGGCCTCGCCCTCGTCATCGGCATCGATCTCGGGCCATTCGTCTTCGGCCGCGGCCTTGGCCTGCTCGCGCGGGGCGTCGAGCTCGGCCTCAGCCTCGTGTTTGGCGTGCTTGTTGGCGGGCTCGGCGGCGTCGGGGCTGTAGGCGGCCTCGTGTTTGGCGTGCTTGTTCGGGGCGTCGGGTCCGCCGGCGGGCTCGCGCTTGGCGCCCGTGGCTTTGGCCTTCTTCTTCGGTTCGGGCGGAGGCGGAGGCGGAGGCGGAGCGTGAGGCCAGAAGGCGCTCAGCCCAGCTTGCTTCGAAGCCGACATCTGAAAGTATCGCTGCGGGGGCGTCGAGTCTGAAAAGCTTGCCTGCTTGAGCAGACGCGAGCCGCGGCGGACGAACGTGAGACAAAAAAACAATGAAAATCCAGTGCCAGGAACTAACAAAAACTAACGGAAAATAACCGCTAGTTTCCGTTAGTTTCCGTTATTTCCTGTTATTTCCTGGGAAATAACAGGAAATAGCGGAAACTAACGGAAAATAGCAATTATTTTCCGTTAGTTTCTGTTAGTTTCGGGGCGGTCGTTTTCCAACAAATCGTGCGCCAGGAATCTTTTACCGAGAAAGTTTTTCGCTTTGAAACTTCTGCCAACAAATCTCGAACCAAAGTCTCGAATCAAATCTATGTCAACGGGTTGCCTTCTCAATGAGCGGTGGGTCAACCGCTGAGTGTCAAGCGGTGGGTCAACCGCTGAGCGTCCAAAGGCAAGCGGTGGGTCAACCGCTGGAAATGAAAAGACAAGCGGTATGCCGACCGCTGGATGAAAGCGGTAGGGCAACCGCTGGATGAAAGCGGCGGGGCAACCGCTGGAGGAAATTAGCGGTGGGCCAACCGCTGGGAGAAATGAGCGGTGGGCCAACCGCTGGGAAGATCGCGCGCTCGTTGTCCCCCCGCGCGCGGCCCGCGCCCTGGGTGCGAGGTCAGAGCGCCCCGCGGCGGCTGCTCGAGGCGCGGTGCTGCTGCGTCAGGAAGAGCATGATGTCGTTCGCCGCGTTCTCGAACACCTCGGCCTGCTCGTTGAACGACCCCGCAGCAGCCTCGCTCAGGCGCGCCGCGTTCCTCGCGTTGCGACCGCACCTCGCAGCGTTGTCCGCGAAGTCGCTGAAGACCTCCTGCACGGTGCGCTGGTGGGGCGCAGCCACGATCGAGCCGCTTCCGCTTGACCCGCCGCGCCTGCGTGGAGGAGAAACGGGCCTGTGGAGCCCCGTCCGCATCATCCTCTGCACCTCCTGGCGCGACACCTGCACCTCGAGATCGACGCTGTCGGCGGCCTTGCGCTTCTTCTTCTGCTGCTTCCACTGGCGCTCGTGCACCTCGCAGCCATCCACGAGGGCGATGAAGTAGTCCTTCGCCACGCCGTCGGGCATGTCACCGCGGCTCTGCGCGTGGACGCCCGAGCGCATCAAGTGGTCGACCACTTTCTGCCTGGCCTCCTCAGGAGTGCTGCCCCATGGCTTCCAATTCTTGAAGTTGGTCTCGTTGCATTCTGAAGCGCATGGGCACGCGTCGATCTCGTAGTAGACCCAGGCGTCGTCCTCGGCAGCCATGGCGGGCAAGCTGGCGGCAGGTTTCGCAACGAAAGGCGAAGCGAAAGCTCGGCTTGGGGAAGAAATGCCTACGTACAGATTGAGTTAGCGGCGCTCGGCGTCCCCTGCGTCTCCCCCCCCCCCCCTCTCTCCTTCCCCGCCCTCCATTCGGTCACCCTTCCCTCAAACCCATACCTTTTCTTTTCAATCCGCCCTCTGCTCATTCCATGCGCACGCCCCTCCATCCCACGCCATCTCCCCCTTCCATCCCCATCCCCTCTCTCCTTCGCCCCCCATTAAGTAATTCCATCCACTGTCCACCAGCGCAAGCGGAATCAAGCGGTGGGCTGACCGCTGCATCGAAGGAGGAGCGGTGGGCTGACCGCTGCACCAAGCGGTGGGCTGACCGCTGCATCGAAAGGGCGACGGCTGAATGGCAAGCGGTGGGCAAACCGCTGACGCTGCAGGACGGGGCGAGACGCTTATTTTCCCAATGGCTGTGGCAGCGCAATCCCACGCTGCAATCCGATTGGTCGGCGACCTCGGAGAGCGCGGCTCAGGCCTTGTGCTTGCCCTTGCCTTTGGAGCCTGAGCTCTGGCCGCCCTTCTTGCCCTCGCCCTTCTTGCCCTTGCTGGTCTTGCCGTCGCCCTTGTCCTTGCCGAACCCAGCCTTGCCGTCGCCCTTGCCCTTCGAGAGGTGCAGGTGCTCAGAGCGCGTGCCGCCTGGCGTGGGCGTGAGCCGCCCCTGCCCCGCGAGCTCGCGGTAGACCTCCTTGTTTCTGCCACCCCGCTTCGCGTACCGCACTTGCCCACCGTTGCGGCCAAGACGCAAAGGTTGGCCCCTCCACGCCGCGATCCCCCAGCCAGGATCTGGCCCGCGCTCCTGCCAAGGCACGTTGCCCGCCCTCGCAAGGCGCTCCTCGGTGCGCAGGGTCTGCAACTCGTCGGGCGTCAGGTCGCTTGATCTGCCGATCGACATTGGCCTGGCCGCCCATGGGCTCGGCTCTTCTGGCGCCGCCTCGCGAGCGTGAAGCAGCCTGCTGATTTCGCCGTCGAACTCGTCCGACTGGTCGTCCATGCGAGCCGAGGAGCCGCCTGCTTCATCCTCGTCTGGAGCTGGAGCTGGCTGCCGCAGCGCCTCCACGATCTCGTCCAGCGTACTGGCTGGCTGATGGCTCGAGCTGCTGTTCGACCTCTGGGCGGCGTCGAGCTCATCGAGGAGTTCCTCGAAGCTGAGCGTGGGCGTCGCCATGGCAGGAGCGAGCCCAGGGAGGCGCGTCCGACCGCCTGGAGCGCTTGAGCCGCAAATGGCTGCAGACAGCATCGTTGGTTTTCCTCCTCCTTCTGCTGCAGCCCCTTCCACCTGCTACTCCCCTGATTGCCCTCCTCCGCTCCTCCCCCAGCTCCTCCTCCTCCTCCTCCTCCTTCTGCTGCTGCGCCTCCCCCTCCTGATCCTTCTGCTGCTCCTGCTCCTCCTTCTGCCACTTGCGGTTCGCAGGTGCAAAAATAAGAAGAAAAGCGGTTGGAAGACCGCTGGAGAAAGCGGTTGGAAGACCGCTGCCATGGAGAAAGCGGTTGGAAGACCGCTGATTGTCATAATAGTTGATAGCTGCATGGAGTAGCGGTGGGCTCACCGCTGGGAGTAGCAAAGGCAGAGCAAAGGAAAGTATAGGAGGGGCGGTGCGTTTTGCTCTGGACGCCCCCCCCCCCCCCTTGTGCGCGCATCCCGCGCTGGCCTGACCGACAGGCTAGCGTGCGAGCTGGGGCATCTCAGGCCTTGAATTTCGGCGAGATGGGCACCTTGAACTTCTTGCACTGCTCGCGGCACCACGCCTGCAAGGGGCCACGCGCGCAATGCACAAACGCACGCGCGGCACTCGTGCTGGGTTAGTGGCTGGGGGGGGGGGCCTGTGAGCGTGAGTGCCACGCATTTGCGTATGAGATTTTTTGAACTACCGAAGGGGCCTTGACTTCGTTCTCGACCGCGTTCTTGCTCTTCCCCTTGTAGCAAAACGCGGCGCTCTTGGTCTCGCTGCAGCGGCCCAGGAACTGCTGGCGGCTCTTCTCGTGAGAGTACGACACTGTGACCGTGGCCTTGTAGCCCTTCCCAGAGTCTTTCGCTGCCTTCATGGGCTTGGCCTTGGCCTTCGCCTTGGCCTTCGCCGCGGGAGGGCCCCCTGCCTTGCGCTTCACGCCCGACTTGGCCAGGAGGGCTTTCGTGGCCTCATCCACCGTGAGCGGTTTCTTCGCCTCCGCGGGCTGCTCCTGGCCCGCCTCGTGCTGGTCGACCTCCTCGGCCTCATCTTCTGAGGCCTTGTCTTGGATCGGCAAGGGCGGGGCTGGTGACACGTGAGGTCTGCTCCTCGGCGTCTGCGTGAGCATCCGCAAGCCAATGCCGTTTTTCGGCTGGCCCTGCTGGACGACGCTCTTGAGCGCCTCGCCCAACATGCTGACGACCATCCCCATCTCAGTCATTGGCGCCGCGGACATCACCGAGGCCGAGGGGCTCTTCTTTGAGGAACCGTGCACGCGCATCTTGGTGACTGACACCAGCTCTCGGAAGACGCGCACTGGCAAGGGGAACTGCATCTCCCCGAGGCCGTCTGGGTACGCTGCCTTGAAAACTTCGGGGTGCTGCGCCCTCAGGGCCTCCGGGCTGCTCGGCAACTTCTCCACCCAGACTGGCGGGCTCGGGAGGTCGGCGGCGAAGCGCTTGTAGGCAGCCTTAATGGGCTTGATGCTATTAGTGCGCGCGGCTGGCGCCATCCTCAAAGTTTCATCCACGCCCTCCGTCACGCAGAGGATGACGAGCCCCAACGCGTGCATGGTCCCCTCGGAGAACCTCTGGCGCAGGCCGAGCTTGCCATACAAGGCGAACACTTCTTCGGTATTCGCTGTCCTGGCCAGCTGGTCCCACATCGCCTTCGGCACAAAAAAGACGGCAGATTCGAAATCCTGCTGTCCTCCCTTGCTGGGCATCTCGGGGGCCGCGGGCGCTGCGGCCGCGACCTCAGCGACCGCGTCCAAGAGATCGGACTGGTCTTTCCCCTGGAAGCCTGCTGCACGGATCGTCGCCTGTATCTGGTCCCGATCGGCGTGCCCAGAGGACTGGATCAAAGCCTTCAAGTGGGCAGCCTCCGCTCTCGAGACCTGGCCGAAGGCTTTCGTACCCCGAAGCGACGCCAGCAAGCTCGTGCTGGCGCGCGCGCGAAGGACCAGCTGCGAGGGCGCCGCCATGCCTGCGCCCGAACCCTGCCCCTGCCCCTCTGCACGCCTTGAGCAAGGCGTGGCTGTTCCGAGAACAGGTGAGAACCTCCTCCTCAACTTCTCCTCCTCCTCCTCCTCCTCCTCCTCCTCCTCCTCCTCCTCCTGCGTCGTGCTTGCACACAGCGGTAGGTCAACCGCTACTTCGCACAGCGGTAGGTCAACCGCTACTTCGGCAAAGCGGTGGTCAACCGCTACTTCGGCAAAGCGGTAGGTAAACCGCTACTTCGGCAAAGCGGTAGGGAAACCGCTACTTCGGCAAAGCGGTAGGGAACCGCTATTCGGCAAAGCGGTAGGGAACCGCTATTCGGCAAAGCGGTAGGGAAACCGCTGGTGGGTCGACGGTTGCGCAAGCAAAGGGGCAGATGATCGCTTGCGCTGGTCGAAATGGTCGGGTGACCGCTTGCAGTGGTTGACCGCTGCGCAAGCCCTGCATGCTGGGGAGGCGGAAAAGGGCGAGGAGGCGGGAATGCAAGCAGAGGGAGGGGGAGGGGGGAGGGGGGGGGGGCAAAAACTGCTTCAAAAAAAAACACTATTTAAGTTATTAGCGGCCTCTATTTGCATCTATTTAGCTATCTATTAGCATAGCTATTTGGCTTATTTTGTATGTTATAAATATCTATACGTGCTTAATGAATTTGTTCCGAAGTACTATAGCGTTGCACCTAACTTGTATATGATTTGCAAATTCTAACATAAACTGTATTGCGGCACTCTAACACCAAAAAGTCTTATGTAGTTTGGCCGCAGCAATAGAGGATCATCCGCCTTATAGACAAGCTATAAGCATGCTATAGGATATCTATTGAAACAACAGGGGGGGCGATCATTGCAGCAGAGGGGGTCTTCGAAGGATCCTGCAGGATCCGGCGCCCTGGCTGACCCCCGTTTGCATTGACCCCCATCTCGAGGCTCCCGAACACGTCTCTGCCGAGGGCACCCGGTCTCCAGAACACATAAAAGAACAACACGCAACAGGCAGGGCACGCGGGCACCCTTGGTCTCGCAGAGCCGCCTATACTAACCAGGCCCGACTGCACAGCTGGCCCCTGTCATTTAGAGGCCTCCTGCTCGCCATCGCTCGGACGTCCATTCCCTGTGCTATTTTCGGTTTCGTGCGTGTTGTTTTCGCCACATGATCAAGGATGCTCCTCAATGGTCCTCGCCGAAGGAAACATGCACACGTCCGAGCGATGCCAAGCCTAGATGGGGTCGGAGTAGGTGGGGTCGGAGGATCGCGCCGCACCGCCGATACATCGGCGATGCATCGGCGATGCATCGGCGACGCACCAGCGATGCGTCGTCGACGTCGGTGATGCACCGGCGACGTCGGCGTGGAGAACATCGGGCTCCACATCGAGCCCCATCGCCGATGCATCGGCGATGCGGCGCGATCCCCCGACCCCATCTACTCAGACATCCGGGAGGCCTGGAGTCATGACGACTCGTGCGTTGCTTCTGTCACTGCTCGGACCGCTCGGTTTTGGTCGGTCGCGGCCTCCCGTCAACGCAGATCCTTCGATGTCGGCCGATCCTGGGCCACCCACGGCGTCCAGCCCGGAACGCCCGCGCTGGGGTCGACGCTGCGTCAACGCGGCGCGAACCCGTCGTATGGTTGACGTTCCTCGATCGGCAGCGCCTCCGGGATGGGCCCGGCTGTCGGTGCCGCGGACGCTGGCTGCGCGATGCACTGCTCGCACTCGGCGCAGACTTCTGCTGCGAGCAGGCCCGTGGCGGCGTCCGAATCCTTCCCGCAGCTCTCGTAACTGACGCCGCCCACCGCGTACCTCTTGTGTGGCATGAGTAGGCAGATGGCCCTTGACGCGAGGCGGGGATATGGCCACATCCACCGCCTGCGGGAGCGACGTCTTGGGATCACAGCGGGCGGGGGACGTGGATGTGTAGTTCTCCAAAACATTGCTTGCACTCAGGCTGGTCTGTCGCCCCGACCAGCTGGTTGTCGGCCCGCCGCCGCCCCGTCGCCGCCCGACGCCGCCTCGTCGCCGCCCTCCGCCGCGGTCAGGTCACCACACCGCAGATTTTGCACCTCATAGGTTCCCAGATTGCACCATACCGATTGCAACCACACACCTTACACAAAGTCTATGTGTATACATAGATGTATATACATACATGTTGCAGAACATATGCAGCACCACATAGTATGCAAAAACCGATAGTTTAGCGCCCACGCTGGTCGGCTTCCCTTTTGAAGCGCCTCGGGACCATGAGAACCCTGACGCCAAGGGACCGGATCCGGAAGGGAGCGAGTCCCCGGGCCCCACGGCTCTCCGAGGGCTCCGGAAAGGGCCAGGGGAGACCGAAGACGTGCAACTCCTCAGGTCTTCGCTCCTCGGGGCTCGTCTCGGGGATCTTCTGACCCGGGTCAATCCAGACCCGGGTCAGCGGGAAACCAAAAACTGCAATGCAGGAAAAAAAAAAACTGCAGCGCAGATCTTCGCAAACCCGGGTCAGCCAATAGGCGCGGCCGCCTCGCGGCCACGAGCGGCTCGCTGACCCGGGTCAGCCAGAGGGGGTCTTCCGCAGGATCCTGCAGGATCCGGCGCCCTGGCTGACCCCCGTTTGCATTGACCCCCATCTCGAGGCTCCCGATCGTCTCCTTCTAGGCCTCCCCCGGGGTGCGTTCTGACCGAGAAGTTCAGGGCACTCCAGCCGTGGCGAGAAGAGGCAGCCCAGAGGATCGATCGCAGGAGCACAGACGGCACAAGCAGAGAGCTGGAGCTCCGGGCGAACTTCTTGGCATGAGTGCAAGGCCAACCTGGCAATGCTAGGGCTCCCAACTTCGCGCTTCGCGCTGCGCGAGGCGCGAATAACTTCGCGCTCTCGCGCCGCCCTCCCAAAGGGAGAATAGGAGGACGAGGAGGAGGGGGAGGAGGAACGAGGACCGCGAAGCGCGAAGCGCGAATAACTTCGCGCCCTCGAGGGAGCCCTTGGCAGTGCCTCCGGCGCTGCTCGTGGCGAGCGGACCTCGTGTCTGTGCCGCTCCTCCCCCGAACGTCAAAGAGAACGAAACACGTCAAAAGCTGTGTCCAACAACTTTGCCCAGAGCGCTTCGATCCTCGATCCTCACCAAGGGGCCCCCCTTCTTCACTGCGACGCAATCCTGCTGGGCCCGGAGGGGCCGTTGTTCTCCTCTTGGTTCCCAGCGTTTTTAGAACAGCTAAGCCCCAGGTGAGGGGCAACGATCGGGGGGGCTAACATAATTGAGGGGGGAGGAACATCTACCTGGAGTCAGCGATACATCGCCGATAGATCGGCGATAGGCATCAGACCCCTATCGGCGATCAATGGGCGTTTGTGGGTTGATGCATCGACCACCATGGTTGTCCCCCCAATTGTGGACACTAAAAGGTACCGCCGCTACTCCCCAGACCTCTCCCTGGGTGGGTTCTGACTAGGGTTTCGCGTCGAGTCCAGCCGTGGCGACGAGGGCATCCCAGGAGGCCCAAAACGGCGAAAGAGAGAGAAGGGTCGCGGTATCGTTGCCGCTTCCTCTTCTGACTGACGTGGCCCCTGCAGGGAGGCCAGCCGAGCGGCCTCCCCGCGGTGGCCCCCCCTCCTCCTCCTCCTCCTCCTCCTCCTCCCCTCCTCCTCCCCTCCTCCTCCCCCTCCTCCTCCTCCTCCTCCTCCTCCTCCTCCTCCTCATCCTCCTCCTCCTCCTCCTCCTCCTCCTCCTCCTCCTCCTCCTCCTCCCCCTCCTCCTCCTCCTCCTCCTCCTCCTCCTCCTCCTCCCTCCTCCTCCTCCGCCTCCGCCTCCTGGGTCCTGCTCCGAGGACTCGGGGAGCGGCGGCTAAGGACATCTGCCCGCCCGCGCGGGCGGGCTGATGGCCATATCCACCGCTCCTCGAGCTAGCACGGCACGACTCCGAAGAGCGGTGGATGTGTTGGGCGCCCGAGTTATCCGGGGTAACTCGGGTTTGGGTTCCCGAAAAACGAACCCGAGTTATCCCTGACCCGAGTTACCCCTGATGATTCGGGGCTCTGGACGCCCGAGTTATCCGGGGTAACTCGGGTCCGGGGTAACTCGGGTTCGGATTCCCGAAAAACGAACCCGAGTTATCCCTGACCCGAGTTACCCCTGATGATTCGGGGCTCTGAGTGGACGTCTTCGGGCGGCGGATGGGGCGCACCCGGCGCAGCCGCTGAAGGCCCCGGCGTCGCCCACGCAGGGCGGGAGGCAGGCGCTGCACTCCTTGCACACCTGGCCAGGCAGCCGCGGCGTTCGGCTGGCAGGCTCCATCGGGGCGTGCTAAATCGAATCGGGAATGGGAGGAGGAGGACGACGAGGACGAGGAGGAGCAGGAGCAGGAGCAGCAGGAGGAGGAGCTGGAGGAGGAGGAGCTGGAAGAGAAGGAAGAGGAGAAGAATGAGGAGGAGGAGGAGGTAGAGAAGGAGGAGGACTTACCACTAACCACCGAGGGTCTTGTGTTTTAATCCCCCCCCTCTTTTTCCCTCGGCGGTGAACCGGGCTGGTCCCCAAACTCTCCCCTCTTCCTCCTCCTCCTCCCTCCTTCTGTCGTCGTCGTTGTCGCGCGGCGGGTGCCGCGGAACAAATAACTAGTTATAACCCCGATTGTCGGGACCCCAGTCCGTGAATAAGGCAGCCGAAACAAATAATGAGTTACCCCCTATTGGGGGCTCTAAAAATCCTTAGAGGTCACTACGTATGCGTCCTTCTTGGAGGAGTCCGTCCGACAAGATCATACCGTGCAGACATATTGTAGTTTATCGCTTCCCGAGAGGTTCGGCCAGAAAGCCCCCGCCACCAGGGAGCTTATAAGATAAGATTCATAGGCGCGCGTGTCGCCCCTTGGGCGCGAGACGCATGCATAAGACTAGTTTGTTCGGGTGATGCCACCAAAAAGTCGGCTTAGATCAGTGCGAGCACCCAATTGGGAGTTGGCTGGGAGTCTGAGGTGGCCCACCTTGGCGGCGCGCAGAGGGGGGTAGGAGGAGGGGGCAAGGCTTCTTATAGAAGCACCCTGCTCCTTAGGAGGCTCCGGTCTTACGTTTGTGGAGGAGGCCAGCGCCCTCTAAGAAGCAGGTGTGTTTTGAAGAAGCCTTCCCCCCTCCCCCTACCCCGCCCTCTGCGCATGACCGACCACCACTGGCTTCGGCGGTGGACAAGACTCCCTTTAACAAACCTGCCTTTAATAAAACGGCCTGGAACCGAAACCGACGGACCTGAACCCGCAAAAATGACGGCCGCGACGCCCTCTCGCGAATCGAAAACGGCAAATTCCTTAATCGACGTGTCAGGGTAGGAGGTCTGTCCACCCCCGATGGCTCCAGCCAGCAAGAAAGAAAATTAACTTCGAGGCTCTGGGTTCGGGAAGGGATTCTTTACGGCCGGACTCGGGCCCCTGGACCGTCCCCCCCCCCCAAAAAAAAAGGATCTGGGGTGCACAAACTCCACCAGATTGATCCCGGGAGGTGTCCAGTGGTCCAGGGACCGAGTTTGCACGGATCTACCCTCCTATCTCCTTCTTGAGAGATCTTCTCGGGGCCCAGCCAGCTCAGGCACCCCGCAGCCGCCAACACCTAATCTCCCGCGTGGGCTCAGGCTCGAATCCTTCGCGAAGGCGGAGGCAAAAGGACCACGTCGGATGAGAAGAAATCGGGAATCCATGATAGCTGGCTGAACTAGACGATGTATCGAGCGCCAAGGCTGTTCCAGAGCGCTCCGACACGCTCTGAGAGCGTCCCGGCACGCTCTGCAACGACTTACCCTCGTTCTAGGCCTGACTGATCCGCAGTAGCAGTTTACTCATGTCCACCGCCTGATCAAATGGAGAAAGCAAGCCAGGAACGAGTCGCAGCCCGGCTGGGTGCGCTCCGACCAGAATTTGGAGACGAATCCAGCCGTGGCGACGAGGGCCTCCAAGGAGGCCCAAGAAGGTGGAAGCGAGGGAAGGGTACCCATCGGTCGGAAGAAGTGGGTAGAAACATGAAGCAGGAAGGCGTTGGAAATAGAACAGATTTCCGCCCGCACCCTGAAGAGGAGGGAAGAGGGAATACCACTCGACTCTTAAAGTAGGAAGGCACATAAAAAAGACTTGGATCTGGGCATCCAGAAATACCTACTTCAAACACCGACGGGTAGCCGTATGGGCACCTTTTCCTCCTCTGACGTCAAGCCCCCCGAGGGCGGGAAGTTTCAAATCCCCTAGGGGGCACGTCTCCAAACCAGTGGATCTAGATGACCCCCTGGCGTGAACGTACGGATTGAATCCTCCTCGCCAAGAGCCACAGCAACGCCATCCAATCACCCTGTCCGCATCGGGTCGTCACAGATTGAAGTCAAATCGGATCGAGCCGGCCGGGATCGACGTACTTCGAATCGAAATGACCCGATACAAGTGGTTTCTGGGAGGACAGAGGAAAGGCACACCTGTTCGGCCAGCAGACCCGAGGCCCCATCCACGTCGGCGTCGCACCAGTCGTGGTTGGCCAGTCCCTCTTTGTACGTGTCGCAGCCTCCGTAGCCGCCGTCGAAGGCAGAGGAATTCCCAGCGCACACGACGGGGGCTGCTGTGGGCGCTGGCGTGGGGGGAGCGGTGGCGATATCGAAAACGTGGTGGTCGATCCAGCCCCTGACCGCAAAGACTCGCGACCACACCCCAGGGTAGGTGCTGTGCGCGCACCTGGGGAAACCAAAAGATACCGATACCGCGGCTCCCCAGACCCTCCCAATGCTGCGCACTGACCAGGATTGCGAGGCGAATCCAGCCGCGGCGACGAGGGCCTCCCAGGAGGCCCCAATAAGGCCTAGGGGGGAAGGGTAGTAGTGGTATGAAACCCATTTCCTCCTCTCAGCACCCCACGCCCCACGAGGTGGCCCCATGGACAACGTAGCTGCCGCCCGACTCGCACACCAGGGGCCCGCCGCTGTCCCCCTGGCACCCGTCCACAACGCTGCCGTCGTCCAACGCGCCAACCGCGCACAACATCTTCTCGGTCATAGCGTAGCCGGAGCCAGAGTAGAGCGACTCGCAGTCGTCGTGGCTCAGGGTTGCGACGGTGGCCTCGGCAGGGTGAGCACGAGGTGGGAGGGCCTCACCCCTGAGGTCTGGGCGTTAGAATGCATCACACCGGGCGTGTTCGCCTGGTTGCGGGTGCCCCAGGACCATCACAGATCGACCCAACTCGAAAATGCCGCGGGCAGATAGGGTCTGGGCTCCCAGTCCGCACATTACACGACCTTGCAAATCGTTCGCGACGTCGGGTCACCCAGGGCCTGTTTTTTTTATCCCGAGTCGCTTGTTGGTGGTCTTGGAACCAGGCAAGGGCCCCCTGGGGCCTGAACTTGAGACACACCGCCGTCCTCAATTGTCAGGACGGTGCATGTCTGGTCCTGGGCCCACACTGGTCGGCGCCTCCGATGGGTGGCATGCCAAGAGTGTGGCTTGCAGCTCGCGACTGGAGGGCCGGGCCAAGACCCCGACAGAGCAGAGATCTCTGCCGCGCCCCGACGAGGCTTCATCACACCTCTGGCGCAGCGTGGCGACCCCCAGGCCCCAACGGCACGGATCGCAAACCACACCCTGGCGCAGCCACACCCCCTTCCTAGCCCCCGCCGTCATGTTCTTTCGCGTAGATTCCCAGAGATCTCGACCCATTCCCCGGCGGGAATGGTCGCTGCGCTGGGCACACCCCGACCCCGCTCCTGGACCCGCGGGTCGGTGAGCGCGCCCTCCCGGACCGACCAGGAAGCCACTCGATCCCGTGCCCGCGCCGGGGCCGGCTAAGGTCGGCGACACGGAGGAGTGACCACTGGGTCAGAGCGACCTTTGGTGCGGTGCTTGTTGGGGGGCCGCCGGGGGGCCAAAACGTAAGCGCGCAAGACGCCACCATCGCAGCGCGGCCGGCGATCGGGGGACCCTGGCGGGCCCGCACCCCCGTTCTGCCCGTGCCCACCGCTCAGAAAAAGGTGGCATCAGCATGCAGAAGGCGCTGGAAGTAGATGGGCTTGACCGCCCTCTCAAGGGCATCCAAGATGCTAAGAGGCAACTACTGGGAGGTTTTCGTCGGAAAGACTAAGGAGGATTAAGCCCCATTTGGAAGCTGTTACGCCGGAGTGGGCCTCGGAGTAAGCAGGTTCAGCCGGATTAAGCGGGATTAAGCGGGATTAAGCCGGAATAAGCGGGATTAAGCGGGATTGAGCCGGATTTCGGACCAGGGCGAAAACAGAATTTGACCTCCCAGGAGTTGCATCCGAAAAGATGGGCGTCCAAGAGATGGGTTAGCGCTTAGCGCATCGTGGCAGGAGGCACGCGCGCGGCCCCGGGGAGACATGATGCCCCGGCCAGGAAAGCAACCCCTCCTGGTCATCGCCCCCTCTCGGCCGCCCCCGAAGAATTTGAAGCCGCTCCACTCTTGAAACGGGAGAGCGCTTGCGGCAAAATGATACCTGGGAGGTCCCCTAAATGCCTGCTTTCAACGCGCGACGGGTATGATCGCGTGGACCGTGGCGTTGCTTCCCGAAAGCGCGGGGATCTTTCAACCTCCCACGACCGGCGGTTTCCGACACGTCGGATCGTTCAACATCGGCCAATTCTGGGTCGCCGGCGGCGCTCAACGTTGAACGCCAGCGGCGGGCTCGCCACCGGTCGTCACAAGGCGAACTTATAATTACTGTACACCCTGCGAAATGCTTAAGAAATCATGGGTTAAGAAATTCATAGTCTCAGAACTTGAATAAAAACCCAACATTTCTATTCAAATCTTAAGATTTACATTGAAACGTTAAGAATAATCGAGACTCTGGCCGAAAACTTAAGTTTTCTTAAGCATCGCCCAAGGTGTACGGCAGGCCAAAACGCCTCGCCACCGGGGAACCCAATAGGCACCACTTCCCGGACCTCTCCCGGGGGGCGTGCTGGCCAGGACCTCGGGGCGAGGCCGGCGGTGGAGACGAAACGGGCGAAAACGAGGAAAGGGTAGCAGGGCCCGCCTCCTGGAGCACTCGCGGCTGCGAGCCGCCCGAGGAGAGGTAGCCCCAGCCCGTGATCCAGCAGGACGCGCCCGGCGCGACGTCCTCCGAGGGCAGGCAGGCCAGGCCGACGCGAGAGGGCCAAACGACAGCACGGCCACAGACTTCCGGAGGCCCGCGCGGATCTCGTGGACATTAGGGGAACGAAGAATGACATAAACGTAATGACTCGGAGGTCGGGGCTGAAGCGCGTTTCTCCATTTTCAGCGATCATGGGCATTATAAGGGGGGGGGGGAGGGGGCCGGGGAAGGGTATAATGTAACGCCTCCCCCCCGCCGTGTGCCCGATGCGCACGGCGGCGGTGCCCAGAGGGGGGGGGAGGGGGGTCGGGGGCTATAATGCCCATGATGCCCCAAGCTTGCTTGGGAGGTCTGCGTTGTAATCATGCTTGGTAATCATGCTTGGGAGGTCTGCGTTGTGAGCAGAGATTGGCGACGTCGGGGGTCTGGGGGCGGCCCTCCCCACCCCTGACTCCGCGCCGCCCCCCGCGCGCTCCGCGCGCTGGAGAGGGTGTCGGCAAGAGGGGTCCGGCGCCGACTGGAGAAGTCCGCGCGGGCCTCTGACTCCGAAAGCTGGTAGCCGCGCCATCTTCTGCTCCTCTGGATGCAGTCGTTGAGGGGCGCCGGAGAGTCGAGCTCTAGGAGGGCGAAGTCGTTGTCGAGGGTGTTGTCGTTGTAGTCGGGGTGCACGACGATCGAGGACACCGACAGCTGCACCTCGGTGCCGTCCGAGCCGCTGGCGTGCTTGTCGTACTCGCCTAGCTCGACGGCGACGGAGCCAGTGCCCCTGTTGCTCACGCAGTGGGCGGCCGTGAGAACCCACCGGCTGTCGATCAGCGTGCCCCCGCACCAGCAGTTGTCGCCGGTAGGATCCGCCACGGTGCCTTGAGCACGTAGTCAGGAATGGAGACAGGGCTGCACAAAGAACTGGCGGTGCATATCGCTCTGGACTGCCAGGTGGTCCGAATGCACAGGAGCAGCGGTACAGCGAGCATCCTGGAAAATCTGGAAGCATCGAAGAAAAGCGCGCACACATACATTAGTATATTGGGCGCCCGATTCATCCGGGGTAACTCGGGTCCGGGGTAACTCGGGTTTGGATTCCCGAAAAAGGAACCCGAGTTATCCCTGACCCGAGTTACCCCTGATGATTCGGGGCTCTTGGACGCCCGATTCATCCGGGGTAACTCGGGTCCGGGGTAACTCGGGTTTGGATTCCCGAAAAGCGAACCCGAGTTATCCCTGACCCGAGTTACCCCTGATGATTCGGGGCTCTGAGTATATATTTCTGGCTCGTCTGGGGCAGTGGAGCGCCCCGAGGCCCATGCAGCTGTGAGCTGCAAAGGGGCTGTCAAAGCCAACCGCCGGGGCCAGTCCACCAGCCAGCATAGCTAGCCCACCCAGCCCAACATTGGCGGCGCACACCAGGGGGTAGGGGGAGGGGGGAGGGCTTCTTAGAGGGAGGCTGCTTCTTAGAAGGCGCCGGCCTTACATCGATAGACAAGGCCCGCCCCTTCTAAGAAGCAGGGGTGCTTCTAAGTAGCCTTCCCCCCTCCCCCTGCTCCCCTCTGCGCGTGGCCGACAACATGCCGACCAGCCACCCACCACCGTCCACCAGCGCGACAACCAGCTAACTTGCAGGCAGAACTGGGGGCCTGAGCTCGAACCTTGCCCCCCTTCCTGTTGGCTGGAACCAGTGGGCGTCGCGCTACTGGGGGGCGATATAAATAGGGGTGCGGCGAGAGCTGCAGAAAAGGGACCCCGAAGGGCCCCTAAAGGAGCCCTTCAGGGCCCCAAAGGGGCCTTGAATGCCCGAAAATGCACCTTTCTCCCCCCAAACTTACCGCCCCACCCTTGAAGCGACGCTCAGAACCAGACCTCAGACCCCCAGCCGGCTCCAGAACCAGCCAACCCGCCAACCCCCAGCCGCGTTCCCTCTGTCGGCGTCTCTCCCGGGGGGAAGTGAGAAGGGGCGGGACTTCGCAGAGGCTCGGAAGACCCCCGGCCTTCTGAGAAGTTGTTTGAGCGTTCCCAGAAAACACAGCAAGTTCTCTCGAAGGCGCGAGGGCTTCTGAGAGGTCCCGCCGCCTTCTGAGGCCTCCTCCTGCTCTCACGTCCTACTCCGTCTCCCTTCTCTCTTCTCCCTTCTCTCCTTGTCCCAGAACCCCGCAAAGGGCCTCCTCCTTCCCGCTTCTGAGACCTTCTCCTTCTTCTCCTTCTCCTTCTCATTCCTTCTCCTTCTCCTTCTTACTTCTCCTTCTTCTCCTTCTCCTTCTCCCGTGGCCGACGACGCCGTCGCCACCGAGGTGGGCAGAAACACTCAGCATCCCCCAGCTCGGCACGACGGCCGGGGGGGGGGCAGATCGCAGAGCGGGCACGCGCCGTGGACGCTCGGGGCCTCCGATCCGAGCGCGCTGCTGACGTCACTGCTCCACGCTCCCCCCCTTGCGCCCCCCTTGGCTGCGTGACCATCGACCCCTAGCAACAAAAAAAGACTGACCATGCTGGACACTAATCGACGGACCTCTGTCGGCATACTGGTCATGACGAAAACGTGTCTGCATCGCGAAACGGGTGCAGGGAGGGACGGCGGGGGGGGAGCTGGAAAGGGGCATGCCACCCCTCGAACAAAAAGCCTTGCCCCGAATGGTGGCCACCAGGATCGCCACGGCAATCTCCAAAAGCGACCCTGAGGTTTGGCTCGGGGTCGGATATCGCGCAAAGATCCCTCTCGATCGATGGGGAACAACTCAGGATAATAAACGGCACTAGCTGTACAATTCTACTGAGGGGCTCCATCAGTCGTCTGAAAAAAGGCGAATTATGGCGCCTCCTCTGGCGTCGCAGCGGATCCTATAATCCCAAGAGCACACTGGAAATTTCTAAAACCTCACCAAAATTGTGTAACCTCTTGGCATCTACAGGAACTTCCTCGGCCCTCCCCGAGCGCCCTGGGCGTGATTGGGGACTCCTGGCGACTCCCTGCGTTCACGGGGACTGCCTCGACCCTCCCAGAGCGTCCTGGGAGTGGTTGCGGCTGCCTGATGGCGTATCTTGGGCGCCCGAGTTATCCGGGATAACTCGGGTCCGGGGTAACTCGGGTTTGGATTCCCGAAAAAGGAACCCGAGTTATCCCTGACCCGAGTTGCCCCTGATGATTCGGGGCTCTTGGACGCCCGATTCATCCGGGGTAACTCGGGTCCGGGGTAACTCGGGTTTGGATTCCCGAAAAACGAACCCGAGTTATCCCTGACCCGAGTTACCCCTGATGATTCGGGGCTCTGAGTATCGTGTTTCTCTGGGTTCCAATGTGTACTCCTGCCCCGATATTTTCCGGGCCTGTCGATCTGTCGTCGGCCTTCGCCGCGGCCCTGACAGAAGAGCCGCTCGCAATGAACCGCCAGGTGAATCCCACCAGCCCTTTGGGCCAAGGTGGTCTAACGATACCTTTCTTTCCCTTGGCAAAACCCTCTTCTCTTCGGGGAGGGGTACCCTCCCCCTTCCCCTATCTGAGGACATCAGGGGGGTTCGCGGTGTGTTACGGGGTCCTCTTTCGCCCAGGGTGGCTCCAAGAGGGCGTCTGGTGCTCAAAGATGGCCTCCAAGGCGGGGCTCATGATAGCCGAGGATGGTTCCAGATAGCTTCCGACATACTTCAAAGAGGCGAGACGATTGGGAACCAACAAATGGAGGGTTTTGAGCTTTTCGCAGTGGTTCTCAAATCCGCCATGTTGCCATTACTTCCGAGGCCCCGCCAGTGCTTATTTAATTTCACATGCGCCCCCTCAAGCGTTTGTGTGTTTGTTCCGTGTCTGTTCGACGCGTGGTATTGTCATGCGCTTGCTCGGCGTTGAAATGTTGTGCTCGTTATGTTTTTCGAGAGGGGGGGTCATTTTGCGAGCCGTCAATCCTGCGACCCTCCCATTGGTTCTTCCCTTTCCCTGGCCCCATCCCACCGTCCTCCCCTCCCTCCTCTTCTCTTTCCTTCCCCCCCTGCCCCCCCCCTTCCTTCCCCGTCGCCCCTCGCCCCTTCCGCCCCCTTCCCCTTCCACTCTCTTCTTCCCCCTCTTTCCCCGTCCGCCCATTTTTCTACCCTATTCCCTCTCCGATTAACTCCTCTCCTCCGCCGCCCCCCCCCTTCTTGCCCCCCCTCCTTCTTCGGCTCTGGCCGGGGCCCGCGCGCGACCTGCAGCGGCTGCGGGGGCAGCGTCGGGGGGGGGGCCGCGAGTGGCCCGATTTTGGCGGCGCGGCAACTTCTGATTTCCGCGGGAAATCAGGCGTTGTCCGTGGCTGAAATCGGGCTACTCGTCGCCTCCTTGGCTGGGGAGGCGGCGCGCTGCGATGGCGCACCTGGCCCCGTGGCTGTCAGTGTGCGCCAAGTTCATCGCCTCGTCGGCGGTGGACTTGGAGGCCAGCGGCTCGATCGTCGATTATCGGATCGTCGGTCTTCCATCCCCCGTCCCTTCGCCAATTGAAGAGCGTGGGGCGGTGGGTGGAAGATCGATGGATCGATGGGTCGATGATCGATTATAATAGACCCTCGATCCCCGATCTCCTCGACCATCGTTCCCCCCTCGGAGACCTCTCGCCCCTAGGGCGGCGACCCTCAATCCAGGGCGCCTGGGCCCTCGAATCGCGGAGGTTTGATTTGAGGATCGACGAAACCTCCGCGATTCGAGGGCCCAGGATGCAGAGGGTCGACGTTCGAGGGGCGAGGGCCGAGACTCGCGGGTCGAGGGTGGGGGGCTCGAGGGCCGGTGGCCGCCTGCCCCCGCCGCAGGAGCCCATCGTCGTGTGCTGCCCGTGCGCTGGCCTCGAGACGCCAGTCGCGGCGCTCAAGGCCATGGGCTTCACCAACGTGACGACGGCGGGCTCCTGGGAGCTCAACGCCAAGCTGCTGCCCGCAGCGCTGAGCGTCCACGACGGGCGCGGCGAAGGATTGATCGCGCGCTGGGGGGGGGGGGGGACGGAGGAGCAGGGGGGGGGGAGGGGGCGGGAGGGAAGGGGGGGGGGAAGGAGGGGGCGGAGGAGAGAAGGGGGGGTGGCGCGCGGGCTGCCCGCCCCACCCTCCCTGGGCGCCCCGCCCCCGCCCGTGTTCGGGGGCCCGAGACGGGTGTCAGTGCAAACGGGGGTCAGCCAGGGCGCCAGATCCTGCAGGATCCCGCGAAGACCCCCTCTGGCTGAGCCGGGTTAGCGAGCCGCTCGTGGCCGCGAGGTGGCCGCGCCGACTGGCTGACCTGGGTTTGCGAAGACTCGCGTTGCAGTTTTTTCTTGCGTTGCAGTTTGTTCGCGAGGACTGCGCTACGGCGCTGAGCAGGGCAACTTCATGAAAGTTGACTTCGCCGCGCCCGAGCTTCTGCAGGTCCAGTACATGATCTGTGGAGAGCAGGGGGGCGAAGATGTGGTCCAACTCTACTCTTCCACCTCTGAGGTGGAAGTGTAGAGCTCAGGGTCAACGATAGGTGGGGCGAGGATAGGCGTAGGGGGGGTGCGTCGACGCACAATCGCAAATTGATCGCGGACGGGGCCGATAGCCCCAGCTGTCCAGGAAGTTGCGGTTTCGCTATCGGGGACCTATCGGCGATGCATCGCCGAATCCAGGTCGACGAATGGGAGCTCGACATTATTTATGTCTTGGGCGTGGCCCCTCAGTGCGATGAAAAAAAAACTCACGAGTGGAGGGGTGAGGGGGATTTGGGGATTTGGGGGGGGAAGGGAGTGGAGTGGAGGGGTGTGGGGAGGGGGGCGCAGGAGGGGAGGAGTGGAGGAATGGTGAGTAATATGATGATGACGTTAGTGATCATGATGATGGGGTGGAGGAGTGAAGATTTCGATGACCGCGACCCGCGAGGGTCAACGGGGAAGGGCAGGAGTCCTGCCCTGCCCCGTGGACCCTCGCAGGAGCCCCGTGCCCGCCCTTCTCGCGCACGGGCCTCAAAAAGGGCTGGGACGACGTCAGGACCACGCCGTTCTGGCACGCCCTCGAGGGCGCAGTTGCGCTGGCTCGCAACCCCCACAGCCAGCTGGAGCACTGCGTCTTCGAGCAGGTGAAGAGCATCATGGACCCCCGCGGGAGGGGGGCGTAGTAAACGCCAGGGAGCTGGATGCGCGCGATGCGCCAGCCTGGGCGAGAGTTGGATGCACATATTGGCCAGATGCCATTCCAGGCATCGGCCCCCCCCATGGCCAGGCGCGGCGGCCATGGCCCTCCGCGCGCGCGTCCGCGTATCCAGCGGATGGCCCCCCATATGATCCACGCGTGAATCCAGCCGCGCGCGCTTCCTGCCCCCTGACAGTGCAACGCCGTCAGTGGGCGGGAAGCGCGGTCGCGAGATTGGGGGCGCTGGAACATTGTCGCAATGCTCCAGCGTTCCCCAATCTCGCCAAGCACCCGCCTCGCCCAGGACGTCCCGGGCGGCAGGGCGAAGTCGGAGAAGATCATCAGGGACATGATGAAGGCGCGCGGGCCGATCGCCGCTCGCTCTCCCCCAGGGCCGCCCCCTCTTTCTGGAGACCCTCTTGTTCCGCCCCCCGCTCGTCCACTCTCGGCCCGCTCGAAGGGGCTCCCCGTGGAGACGCAGCCCAACGTGTGCTGCTGGGACAAGGTCGAGGACTTCTTGCTCGAGAACCTGCCGCCGCACTGGCGCATGACGTGGCACGTGGACCGCTGTTTTGGGGTCGGGGTCGTCGTCGCGAGTCGTCGCATCGTGGGCCGCTGTTTTGGCGCGTGGACCACGTCGCCGTGGCCGTCGTCACTTCGTCACTGTGGCGACGGCCACGGCGACGACTCGTCACATCGTCTACCCAGGGTGGACGATGTGACCGTCTCCCGTCGTCGTCGTCGCGGCCAGCGGCGACGGCCGCGGCGGCGACGACGACGGCGACGCCGTCGCTAACGATGGGTAGGAGGGGGGCGGGGGGCAGGTGATGGGGGCAGAGGGGGCAGGGGGCTCGAGGGCTTTAGAGGGGCGGGGCCAGGGGGCCAGGGGCCATCAATGACGGGGCCGCACCTCTACAGGATCGGACAGGGCATGGGCACGATGGCAAGATGGGGGCTCGGCCCGAGCCCCCATCTTGCCATCGTGCCCATGGCTCGGGGGCGCGCGGGGGCTCGACGAGCTCGATGGGGGCTCGGGCCGCTCCGAGGTCGTAGTCGTCGGCAGCGGCCCCGGGCCGACGGGGCCGAGCCCAGGGCGGGCGGCGGGGGGGGGGCCCGGGGAGAGCGGGCCGCCGATGCAAACATTGGCCGCCCGCAGCTGGACGCTGACATCTTCGGGGCGGCGCAGCACCGCGAGCGGCTCTACGTGGTGCTCTCCAACACGCTGCGCGAGGCCGACGCCGACAAAGCCACCGCCGTCGACCCGCGCGCCTTCGCCATCGATCACAAGCCCGATTTCTGGAGAGACATCTTCGACGGGAGCGCAGGGGCGGCGGGGCGGGAGAGTCGGCGAAAGACTTCGCGGAGAGAGGTATATATATATATATATATAGGGAGAGAGAGAGAGAGAGAGAGAGAGAAAAGAGAGATAGAGAGAGAGAGAGAGAGAGAGAGAGCGAGAGAGGGAAAGAGAGAGCGAGAGAGATAGAGAGAGAGAGAGAGAGAGAGAGAGAGAGAAGCGAGGCAGATAGAGAGAGAGAGAGAGAGGAAACACCAGAGAAATTGACATGTAATATTATACAGGGAAACAGCAAAGAAAGAGAAGAGAAGAGAAGAGAAGAGAAGAGAAGAGAAGAGAAGAGAAGAGAAGAGAGACAGAGAGAGAGAGAGAGAGAGGAACGATAGAGAAATATATATATAGAGAGAGAGAGAGAGAGCGAAGGAGAGAGAGAGAGAGAGAGAGAGAGAGAGAGAGAGAGCAAAAAAAAAGGGATACATGATATTGAGAGGGCGATCGCGGCGAGAGCTGGGGCAGGCAGACAGGCAGACGCACAATCTACACTGTGCGTCTGTCTTGTCTGCCTGGCTATGTGTGGCACGTGCGTAGATCCAGACATCCATCCGCGCCGCGTGCGCAGGAGCGTGCCGTACCGCCAGAACCCCGACCTCCCTGGGGTGATGACGGACAAGCAGAAGTCCAACCTGAAGAAATACATGGTGGTCCTGAAGGCGAACGTCACGGCGGTCCACCCCAGCATGGAGTTTGTTATCATTGACATCTGCAGGGACCCCGACAAGGACTCATACGGCGCCACGATGTGCTTCAACAAGAGCCCCACGCTTACGACCAAGAACAAGTGCCCCAATCAAACCATCGGACCTGCACCGACTTTGAGTTCAAGCCTCAGTCCGCGACCCGATTTTCGAGGGCCCCATTGGGCCATCGACGTCGGGGCCCCGGGGCCCAGGCAGGGGGCGCGATGGCCCGACGAGGAGGGGGGTAGAGGAGAGAGTGAGGGAGAGAGAGAGAGAGAGAGAGAGAGAGAGAGAGAGAGAGAGAGAGAGAGAGAGAGAGAGAGAGAGGGGGAGGGAGAGGGCGAGAGAGAGAGAGACGCACAGAGAGTGACAGGGATACATATATATATATATATATATATCGAGAGAGAGAGAGAGATACAGAAAAAGAAGAGAGACATAGATGAATACATATATATATACATATATATATATTATAGCGACACATAGAGAGGGAGAGAGAGATAGAGAGAGAGAGAGAGAGAGAGAGAGAGAGAGCGAGGCGAGAGAGCGAGAAGGAGAGAGAGAGAGAGTGAAAGAGGGCGAAAGGGAGATTACGAGAGAGAGAGGAACTGGAGAGATAGAGAGAGAGGGAGAGATGACAGAGGGAGATGGAGAAAGAGAGACAGAGAGATACGAATCGGGGAGAGGATGTATATATATATATATATACATAGAATACAACATATAATCATATGAAGATAAAGTGATAATGCCAATTACGGCAATGACAGTGAAAACGAGAAGAATGATGATGATAATGGCAGGCGTCGCAATAAGCTGCGCAGGTACTTGTGGCTCGTCGGCCTGCCCATCCCTGAGGCCTTCAACCCCGACAACGGCTACGAGCCCGAGAAGGCGCCGACCGTGTACCGCTGGGTCAACAATTTGGAGCGCTGCAGGCGGGGGTCGCCCAATAGCCCGCAACTGCATAGCATCGCCATCGCCCCCCTAGGCATCTCCCGCATCTTCCAGGGCCCTTGGAGGTGGAGGGCACCCCGACGAGTCGACGAGGATGAGGCGGCCCCCGACCGCGTACCTTTGCCCCCCCAGGATGCAGGGTTTCCCGAATCGGTTCGACATGCTGCCTCACTCCGTCGAGTGGATGGCCTACGGGAACGCCATGCACATGCCTAGCATCGGCTCGACGCTCCTGCCGCTGATCGCCAACCGCTCGCCGCTCAAGCGCGCCGCTGCTGCCTTGCAGGCTGCGCCGCAGGCGAAGTCGAAGGCGAAGGCGAAGGCGAAGGCCCGGGCGAAGGCGACTGCCCTGGCTAAGAAGGCCATCCGCGGCTCAACCCCCCTGGGGGCACCCCCTCTCCTTCCTCGTAGACTTTTTGGGGCTGGCCCAGTGTCGCTGCCCCCCGCCCCCCAGCTTCCTCTTCGCCCCGCCCCTCCCCGCGCCCCGCCGCCCGCCCCAGGCCGCGGCTGCCCCGGGCGCCCCAGGGGCGGCGGAGGCCGCGGAGGCCAAGGCCAAGGCCAAGGCCGCCCCGCAGCCGCTGGCCAAGCGCGGCAGGGCCAAGGACTCCAATGATCCAGTGATTCCTTCTCGCCCCCCGCCTCTCCTCTTCCTCTCGCCGTTGCCCTTTTCTATTATCCCTCCCCATTCCCCCCCCCGCCCCCCCCCCCTCGTCGAGCCAGGTGCCTCCCCTCGAGTTGCGTCGTTCTCCCCGCCGCCCTTCCTTCTTCTTGCCCAGGCGCCCTCGGCGTCGGAGTGCCGCATCCTGGGCGCGCTCGGGGTTCAGCCTCCCCGCGGGGGGCGGGGGCCCATCTCCCTCTCCGACTCCGAGGACTCGGGCTCAATCTGGCCATTGCCCCCCCTCCGCTTGCCCCCGGGGCGCGACGGCGAAGACGTCGGCGAAGACGTCGACGTTGTCTTGGCCGTCGCGCATTTTTGCTCGGCGGGCCCTCGGGCCCGATGCCAACTTGGGGCCTCTGGGGCCCGGGCTGTTCAGGCACCCCCTCGCACCGATCGCCGCCGCCCCGCGCAGGACGCGGGCGAGGGCGAGGGCCGCCGCGCCAAGCAGCCGCGCGTGCTCGACCAAGACGAGGGCGACAAGGAGGTCGGAGGGATATCAACATCGCAAACTTTTCCTTTTCCGCCGAGCGGCCGCGGCGGCCGCGGCGGGGCGCCCGAGCCCGCTCGGGCCGAGGGCGACGGCGGCGACGACTCGACGACGCGGCGACCACGCGGGCCGCGACGTCGACGAGGACGACGACCACGACCGCGACGACTACAGCGACGAGGGCGACGAGGACGCGGCCCGGGGACGACGGCGGCAACGACGGGGGCGAGGGGTGCCACCGCATCGAATCCCTATGTTTATTTGCGCAATGAAGTATTGATGCGCGCGTGCGGGCGGGGGGTCTGGCGCCCTCCAGACGGGTCGCTCGCGAAGCCCCCGTCGGGGGAATTGCCTGGGCCTTTTCGCTGGCCCCCCCGCCCAGCCCTCCAGCGCAACCCCGAGTCTGAACCCCCCTCAAATCGGAGCTCCCCCCCTCGCTCACTTCGTTGCGGGATTGAACGCGTCCGCCCCCGCGCCCTCTGCCTGCCCCCATCCAGGTCCTGGCGGGCGTGCTGGACGACTTCGACGGCGCCCGCCACGACATCTCCAACTACATGGCAGAGGAGACCCAGACCCTCGCCGCCGAGATCGCGAAGGAGAAGCGTCAGAAGCAGATGGCGGGCGAGGCGTAGCGCCTGAAACACGATGCCCCTCAGCATTGCACCCCCCTGAGAACGGCCGCCCCCCTCGCGTGCTTCTGCGCTTCCTTGTTTGCCCCGACCTTCGAGCGCGTCGCTTCTGGATGGGCTCTGGCGGGGACTCGGGGCGCGCGCGGGCTGGGGGTGGGTGGGGGGTTGGCGGCCGACCCTCCCTCGGCCT
The DNA here is from genome assembly GCA_963575745.1 of Prorocentrum cordatum. Classification (NCBI taxonomy): domain Eukaryota; class Dinophyceae; order Prorocentrales; family Prorocentraceae; genus Prorocentrum; species Prorocentrum cordatum. Next base: position 22,449 of record CAUYUJ010017629.1, on the reverse strand, counting down.
CCTCCAGCCCCCCCTCTTCCTGTTTTTCCTCGCGCCTCCTCCTCGCCCCCGCTTTGCCTCCCCCCGCCCCCCGACGTGGCCCCCCATCCGTGTCTTTTGCCGTCAGCCCCCTGCCGCCCCCCCCATCGCCCGGGCCGCCCGCTCAGGCGCCGAAGTTCGCCTGCCTCAACGCGGAGCCCGACCAGCACCTCGCGCTGCAATAAGGAGTGAGGAGGCGCTGGGGGCAACGGGGGCAGCCGTCGGGAGCGGTCGTGCCGCCGCGCTTCAGATGTCTCCATGCTGCCCCTCTCCCCCTTCTCCCTTGCGTTCTATCCTTTCAACTATGCATAGCTATGCCATATGCCATGTGCTCCCCTGCTCCGCGCCGCCCTCTTCGCTCGGTGCCGTCGCAGCGCGGGGCCCGAGCCGCTCGTTGGCTTGTCGGGTCCCTGGGCAGCCGCCGCAACTGGGGCGCATGTCGAGGCGAGTGGAACCTGCGTCGGGCAAGTTGCGCGCCCGCCAGAAACATCGGGTGTTGCTGCACGAGGCCCTCACGCGAGTGTCCTTGCTAAACCTCCGCGAGGCTAGCAGGGGGTGGAAGTATTCTGAGATCCTGAAGATTGTGAAAGACAGCGTCGCCGTCTACCAGTCTAGATTCCAGTTGAGGATCAGGACCCGGCGGTTTGGAATTTGCCCCAAGAGATCAGGATTTCAGGGTCCCAGAGTCCTTCCTTCCATCCCTCCATCCCTGAGGACGGCGCGCATGCTTTACCATTCGTACCGCCGACTTGGCCACGTGCCTTGGGAGGTCGTCGCGGACGGGCCCGAGGAGGCCATGCATGCCGACGACGGGGCCTGAGGCGATGCGAGTGGGTTCAGACAAGTCGGCGCTTTCGATGTCAAGGGAGAGGAGGGCGGCTCGTGGAGCTCTGGGGGAACGGGGGGGAGTAGCGACAGGCTGGAGGGCGGAGGAGCCCGACGGCCCGACAGCCCCGGCCGCGAGGCGCCTGCGCGGCATCGACGCCGAGAACGGCGTCGGCGCCTTCATCCGCTCGTTCAGCTCGCCTGCGGCAGGGGCGGCAGGCGGTCGAAGGGTGACGCGCGAGGGGGGCCCCGACGTGGGCATCGGCCCGCATTTTGTTTGAAGTCGTTCGCTGGGGGCCCGCCGTGCAACAGTGTAACAGAGGGTCGGCTGGGGCTGCGCGCGGGCCGTCGGCCCCGGGGTGTCGGCTGGGACTGCCCGACGGTCCCGCGCGCAGTCACTGTGCGCGGGACCGTCGGGCCGACGGCCCCGCGCGCTGCCCCGGCCGACCTCCCGCGGAGCCGACGGCCCAGCTAGCGTAACACGGGCATATGCACAAGCTCCCCTGGGCCCCCTGCACTCGCCCTGCCTGCCCCCTTTCAGCGCCGAGGGATATCGTGCATACTTGAGCCCCCAGCGATCGATCGCGCTCAGTGTCGGGGAAAGGGGGGCGACGACATCGCGGCCGCATCCAGCGAGGCGAGGGCCCCGGGTCCCCGAGGTGGGTGTCGGAGATGTCTCGAGCGGGATGGCGGTCCTGAGGCTGCGACGGCGTCGCCTTCCCAGAAGACGGTCTTCCCTAATGTATATAGTGGCGAGTGGCCAACGGGCCAATGGCAGCCGCCGCTCGCCGCCGCGCCGCCGCCCCCGATGCCCCCTGCCGCGTGGCAGCAGGCCGTTTTGCGAGACTAGTCGCCAAGTGTGGCGAAGTGGATTGCGCGGGCAAGATCGCTCGCAGGAAGAGAGACGCCGTTCGATCGTTCGAGCGCGCGGCGAGGCGCCGAGCATTCAGCAGTTGCGGATGGGGGCGAGGGGTCGCAGGCCGCTCGCGCGAACCCATCACCTCGGAAGTGCGCCTCGGCAGCGCGCCCGGGGGCCCAGTGGCGGGCAGTGCAGGACCGTTCGGACCGTTCGACCCCCCCTCACTCTGACGGCAATGCTGTTCCAGGGCCCCGTCCCCCTTGTGTGCCCGCGTTCCCGTCTTCCTTCCTCTTCGCCTCCTCCTCGTCCCCGCGTCTCGCGTCTTCCCCCGCCCGCGCCCGTTCCTCATTCTCGCGCCCCCTTTGCCCCCCCCTCGCCCCCCCGCCCCGGCCCTTTCCCAGCGGCGTCGATCGTTGCGCCGTCGTCCTCGATGCTGGCCACTGGCCTCCTGATTTCCAGCCGCGGCAACTTTGCGCACGGCATTGCTTGCAAGAGTCTGCATCGTAAAAGGTAGACTAGAACCGCATGACATGTACACCCGTAGCAAGCAAGCGCAGCAAGCAAGCACCTTCTCTGCGTGCGCCCGGGGCCGTCGAGTAGACGCGCGTTGCCCAGTTGTCGGCCGCGTCGGGGCATTCCCCCCCCCGATGCCAGCGACGAAGATGCATTGCATTGCATTGCATCTTGGTCGTCGCATTGCATTGCACGCGTTGCACGCATGCATTACTTGGGGCCAGAGAGGGGCCCCATGGTTTCATTCCTCGCGTGGGCTTCTCTGTGGCAAGATGTCGAGGCGCTGGCCTGAGCATCGCACCCCCCCCGCCCCCCCCCTCAGCATCTCTTTCCTTCCTGGCGAAGCCTTTGGCTTCAGTTCCCCGCTGGCGGCGGGGCGCCCGCTGCGGGGCCGCGCCAGGGCGCCAGGGCGCAGCGCGCTGGGCGGCGCTGCCGAGGGCAGCAGAGGGGCTGCCCCACAGCAGGGGCCCGCTGCAGCGGCGGCGGAGGCCCAGGGGGGGACGGGCGGGAAGAGCTGCCATCGTTCCGTCGTTCGTCGTAGGGGGCGGGCGGGCGAGTCAGTCGCGATCGGAAGCGTTTTTGTTGTAAGGCTTCAGATCGCACCGACTGCAGCTGCAGCCCTGCCGACCCCCCTCTAGCCGCCCCCGCCCCGCCCGCCCCGCGCCCGCAAGGCCTTCGCCGCGAAGAAGTTCGAGCTGCTGTGCTTCGACTCCAGGGGCGGGGAGTTGAACTCGGAGTTGAGGGCGCCCACCGCCGCGAAGGAGCCGATGGCCGATGGCCCCCCTGGAGGGGGGGGGGCGTTGCCTTGGCATCGCTCGGACGCGTGCATCTTTCCTCGGCGGCGATAGCCATCGAGGAACATCCTGGACCATCGAGCAAAAAAGCACGCACGAAACAAACCGAACAATGCACGAGAAATGGGCGTCCGAGCGACGGCAAGTTGCGCCTCGAGCGTTCGAGGCAGGCGGCCGCCGCTGCAATCGCCCCTCGCTCGCTCGTCGTCGCCGCCCCAGCGTCGCCGTCGCCACTTTCGCCCCGTCCCCCCCCCCCCCCTTCGTCCGATGCCGATGCCCCTCCCTTTGTGTTGACAGAATGTGGCATGCCCCCCTCCTCCTCCTACTCCTCCTCCTCCTCCTCCTTCCTCTCTTCCCTCCTCCGCCCCCCTCCTCGCCCTTCCCGTTAACTCTTCTTCTCGCTCCCCCTCCTCGCGCGTTGTCAAGACCGCCTGGGCGTCACCGTGGCGGGTCGCTTGCCTCGAGCGCCAAGGGCGGCATTGCCCCGCTTGCGCCCCGAGCCCTGCCCTAGGAGCTGGGCCGCTTCATGGAGCAGGCGCCGCAGGCGCTCTTGAACGACATTGCCCAGTTCTTGGAGGAGAGGAAGTTGGGGCGCCAGTTCATGCAGGGCGTCGTCAAGCACCACGACGTGGCGTGCCTCCTGCTGTTCTGCAGCGGCGAGAGCGATCCTGGCCCTCGAGCGCGGGCCATGAAGGTGAGGGTGGTCTCCGAGGCGGCGAGGCTCAGCGCCGACTTCGATTCCGCGGGGCAACTCGAGCTGCGGGTTGCCGCGGGCTGCTGCGACATCAGGCTGGTCCCTGGGATCATGCGCAGCATCAATGGCCAGGGCCCCAGCTGGGAGCAGATGGAGCGCGTGCTGGCCGACGTCGTGGGGGGCGGGCCCCACGGTCGGAAGCGGCGCCCGCCCGGGGCGCTGTTCGCCAGGGGGGCAGAGGCAGAGGCGAGACAATCCAGGAGAGTGCGGGTCGCTGATCCTTTGCCGCCAGTGCCGCTGCCCGACGCTGGTGGCCAGGCGTCCGCGGGCGGCGGCGACGGCGCCAGCGCCTCCCACGCCGTCGCCATGGCAGCTGCGCCTCTGTGCGCCGACATTTCCAAGTACGACCAGTACGACAAGGTTGAGTGCCAGAGTATGTTGGTTATTCGCGATCAGCAGATCGAACAGAAGGACGCCGAGATTGAGAGGCTTCGGAACACGCTGGCATCCATGACAACCAGCCGCGATCACTACGCAGCGAGGGCGGCGCAGATTGGCGCGCAGCTCGTCGAGCAAGAGGGGCAGTCCCGGGCATTGCACGACCTTGTCTGTTGGCGACCTAGAAGAAATGTGACCCCGTTCGGGGGGTACAACTTGGCCCTCCGCAGAAATCGAGGCCACGCGGGGGCAGGTGCAGCTGCGCTCATGATTGCGTGTGACAGCGTCCGCGGGCACATCACTGACTACAAGACAGTCGTGACTTACGAATACAGGGCGCACATCGTCAAGCGCCTCAGGTCTTTCGAGTTCCACCGCGAGACGGCGTCGTGCTGCCTCCAAGTCCATCTCATCCAGAGCGACGGGACGAACCACGAGGCAGTGCAGCGGGAGAAGGTCCACACGTCCTTGATCACCACGGTAGTGGCTGTCGATGGCGCCGAGGATGCAGTTGCCGATTTGGCCGATTCTGACGCGCTTGTGCCCGTGCTCGAGTCGCCCCCGGCCAGGCCCGCGTGGGCTCGCCGCCACTGCGTTGTCGGGGACCTCCAGGCGGTGACAGAGGGCTCGGGCATGGCGAACCGATTGCTCCACATCAAGGAGTTGCGGTCTGTCGGATGCCCTGCGTGGACGGATCCGCCGCCTTGGAGGCCCGTCGCGCCAGGCGACGGCGCTCGAGCCAGGGCGTTCATCTTTGGCGTGGACGCTGGCAGCGAGAACACGCACATGCTCAAGGCTGTGAAGAGGGACTTGGCCACGCAGCCCTTGATTATGGTCATGGGCATTTTCTGCTACATGCATCAGGTGCACATCGCCGTCAAGGGCGCGCTGGAGCTTCTCGATGCATGGGACTGGCAAGCCCCGCACACGCTGGAGGGCAAGTCCCGCTACGTCGGCCGCGTCGCGACGATCTCGAATGTGTGGCGCGCCACAGGTGGGATGAAGAAGATCATGGCCGCGGCGGAGTCTGAGTACGATGACGGAGTGGCCAGGGCGTATTTCTCCAAGATGCCTGGGAGGGTCTTGAAAGGGCGGTGGGGGTCCATAGACTCCGTGGAGAAGATGCTCACGAAGGCGTCTCCATACTTGCCGAATGTGTTCAGGAAGGCATTCCCCGACGGGGGCCGCGCGGCCCCCGCGCATGGCCCCGCCGCGGACGAGGCGGACCAGTACGCAGAGGACCAGAAGAACCATCGACAGAACGCAAGGACGTCTTGTTGCCAGCCGCTGTTCCTGGCGATGATGCATATCTCTCTTGTTGCCAAGGGGCCGCTCGCTCATTTCTTGAACTGGGCACAAAAGAGAGTTGCGGATACTAATGGCATGCATCAGAAGTCGATGGCCGTGCGCGGGCAGCCTTACATGGGCCCGACCCCGCTCTCGGAGCTTGTGACAGAGCAATGCGCATCTACCCATCGTGAGCTGAGCAATCTGCTGACGCCGTTGGCTGGCGGCCACGGGGAGGCAAACGGCGTCTGGGGCAGAGCTCTGGAGTTGGTGCCAGATGACGCAAGACCGCAGGCCTTCCTCCTCATGGTCTCCCTCGTCTTGCAGGAGCACGCGCAGTGGGCGGAGCGCATCGTGGCCCGCGTTGGCTCATTTCCTTTGCAGCTCTTAGTGGCGCTGAAGAGCCCGCTGGCCGTGGACGACCCTGCCCGTCGCGAGATGGCTGGCCGACTCCTGGCCGCCCACGCCTGCTGCGTGGAGGACGGCTTCAGCGACGTCGCCGTGAAGACCAGGGAGATCTTCAAGGAGGAGTTTCGCATCATGCGAGATACGGGCACTTGCCCCGCCTCGCTGGCACAATGGATCGCACTACTTCGGTCGAACGCGACGGTGACCACCCAGGAGATCGAGGGGATGAACAGTGTGATCCAGGCAATTGGAAAGGCCGCCCCATTTATCCATCTGCCTCTAGTCGCCGCTCGCATCGGACTCAAGAAAGGCGACGCCCTTTCGGCCGAGGAGTGCGTCGCGAGGCACGCTGAGGCGAGATTGTTCCAGGGCACGGAGGAGAACAACAACCGCTTCGCGAACGCTCTGCCCGTTGCCGACGTCGCCGCCCCGGGCCCGTATGCTGGATGCCCGCACCGGGCAACTGAGCATGCCCTCCAGGCAGCCAGGTTCGCCAAATCCTTGCAGGATTACCACGCGACTTGCGATGATCGCGCGTGGGTCTCGCGGGCCTACTCTTTGGCGCCGCCCGCGGCCGACGGCGACGCCGCTGAGCGCCCTGCCTTCGTGATATCTTGGACTTATTGTGGCGCTGCATTCGTTGCCCTTGGCCAGGTCAACGCTGCTGGCGATTTGTTGGAGTTGAATCTTCCTCTGGCGAGCAGGCGCCTGATTCTCCACATCGCCGACGCCTTCGCTGATCGGATATTCCCCGCGCAGCTCCGCGTGTGGTGTTGGGGCCTTCAGTGGATCTCCCCGAGCGCCGCCATCCTGTCAGAGGGGCCATGTGTTCGCAGATTCCTCCCGACCAAGTTGCGGCAACCGCCTGCGCATGGGCCCCCTCCGCCGCCTCCAGCGCCGCCTCCTGGAGGAGACGGCGACGCCCCGCCCGTCGTCGATGGCGATGCCCCGTCAGGCGGCGACGAGGGGGATGCCCCCGCAGGGGGCGAGGTGGCGCCAGAGGAACCGCCAGCTCCAGATGGCCCCCCTGAGATCGATGCGCTAGCAGAGGCTCTCGGGCTACTCTTGCCAGACGAGGACGTTCTGGCACCTGGGCAGGATGGGCCGATTGACGCTGAGCACCCAGAGCACTCGCGCTTGGACGAGAACGGAGCAGACCTGGACGACGAGAGAGGGGAGGAGCCAGTGCCCGACGCAGAGCCAGCAGATCCTGCAGCGTGCCCATTTCTTGATTTGGATGTAGCTGAGTTGAAAGCGCGACACGCTGTCCAAGTGGCGAGCGTAGAGGACGCGCTCCGCAGTGTAGCAGCCCGTCAGCCGATGCCTGCAGAGCGTGGGTCCGTGGGCCTCTTGATCACGAAAGAGGAGGAAGTCTTGTATGTTCAATGGACGCAAGTGAACCTGATGAAGGCCAGACCCATCAGCTTCAACTACTTGGAGGGCGGGGCCATCAACTTCAAGGCTACGCCCGCCTTCGCAGTTCCCGAGCAGACGTATGACGAGGCCACGATCATCATGCGGGACACTGGCCTGAGGTTCACGCGGGGCAAGAAGGACGTGCAGCCTGCGCTGGAGGGCTGGCAGCTGCTGGCGTACAAGCTTCATCAGGCCAAGCTGTTCGGTGGGCCGCTTGCCGAGGATCCTCATGTGAAGTGCGAGGTGTGCCAGTGCGCAGTGGACATCGGCGCGGACAGGTACGTGGCGTCGCTGGTGGGATGCGACTTTTCATGTTATCGGTGCCAGGTGTGCTGCAAGGACTGGCACGCATGCTGCGCCGAGAAGTTCGGCGGCGTCATCGCGTCGCCGTTCACGTGCCCGCTGTGCGCCTGAGAGGCGCACCGCGCAGGAGCCCGATGTTTGAACGTAACCAATGATTTATTCCACAAAACCTCCTCCAGCATTTCTCCATCATCTCCCCCCTCCTTGAACCAAGCCCCTCTTTCCCGTCCCCTCCCCACCCCCTGCAGCCCTCATTCCTGCCCGTCGTTTGCCCCGGCTGCCTCGCCACTCGCAGGAGCTGGAGCAGTTCCTGCAGGGCGTCGCCATGGCGCTGGTCAAGCCGAAGAAGGGCTGCATGTTCGAGGTGCCTGCGGGCTACGTCACTGCCAAGGACAGCCCCCCCGCCCCGGGCTGCAATTCAACCCTCCCCACCCAGCTGCTATGTAGTTTTCCCGATCGGGTCGGGCGCTAAGGGCGCCCGTATTTCAAACGAGGGCCCTGCGGCGCAGAGGGGCAACGTGGGCTGGCCAAGGGGGGGCTCGTGAGTTCGCGCGCCTGGGGCCGCGGGGCTATAGCCATAGGGCCCCCCCCGCCAGGGTTCAGGATTAATGAAACGGCATCCTGCCCCGACGGGCGGGCCGCAAGGGCGCCCCGAGGTCGCGCGAGGGGTCATTGCGCCCTCGCCGCGCGGGCCGCGCATCGCGCGTCCGCGCCCCGCCCGGGGCGCGATGCGCACCCGTGGGGTCGGGGCGAGCGAGCGAGTTGAGGATTGGCGCCCATCCCCCGAAGATCGATCGGTCGCGCGCCAGGTCATCCCCCCGCGGCGGCACTGCCTCCAGACGATTGGCCATCTGGCGAGCGCGGCGGCCACGGGGGGTGTTAATCTGACCACCAGCCTCGCCAGATCAACGATGCCCTGCGTCGCCTGGCGCGTCTCATCTGATGGCGGCATCCGCCGAAGAGAGTTGATTGTCGGAGGCGGGGGGGGCGGCGCGTCGAGTCGCGCGCCCGGGGCAGGGGCTTCCGCAGATAGTCAGTTCTCGGACGCAGCGGGCCCCAGAGACTTAGTTGGCTGTGACCATGGGCCCCGCAGATGATCAACTCTCTGGCGCAGGCAGTCGGTTCTCTGCGGCAGCGGCGTTCCCAGAGAGCCAGTCGCCTGGGGCGACGGCGGTCGCAGTGAATTGGCCGCCTGTGGCAATGGCGCCCCAGAGACTTGGTCGTCTGCGCGCCCGAGGCCCACGGCGACCAAGTCTCTGGGCCAGGCAATCGGTTCTCTGCCACAGCTGGCCCCGCAGAGAATCAGTCGCCTGGCGCCTCCTCTCCGCCGAGACTCAATTGCCTGAGGCGCCCTGTCTGGAGGACATCATTTATCGGAGAGCCCCCCCGCCCAGGAGATCAGTCATCGCTAGCCTCCTCCCCGTGATGAAAAAAGCTTCTGGCCTGGGATGTCCGATTGTTCTGCCATCGCGGGCGCCAGGCGACGCGTTGTCTGCACCGCTCGAGGCATCGGCAGTTGGCGCGTCGAAGTTGCGAGCCCTCCAATAAGAATTCGATGCCTGCTCGGCTCGCATGCCCATGGCTCCAACACCCCCGCGCTGACGTTTCTTTGCGTGGCGCGGCCGATTATCGCCTGGTGAGATTGCGGGGCTGAGCCAGACGTTAATATTGCGCGTTCGACCTTAGGGCGCGCGCAGTTCGTTTTGACCCGCCGCTGGCGGGCGCGTCGCTCGCACTTGGGCGGGCCAAGGGGCGAGCGGCAAACTGCGTTCGCGGGAGGGCTGGGCGTTGCGTGGGTGCATCGCGGGAATCTCGAGTTTGTTTTCGAATTGATTGTTCTTGGTGGACGTTGATGATGACGCTTCCCCGGGGGCCCCGCGCGCGCCCCGTCGAGCTCGGCGGCCCCGGGGGGCCCATCGCAAACGCCGCCCCCCCCCCGCCCGCCCGAGCAAATTCGCGCGCCCTGCCCCGGGTGCCACAGGAGCACTACGGCGAGCACCTCTCGGTGCTGGAGATTCTGCAGCGCATCGACCATGACTGGTTGGCCTGCGCGGGCCAGACCCTGCCATTCCTGCGCAAGTGCGGGAAGGAGTGGGCCATCGAACGGCACGCCCTGAACGACCGGGGCGACGCCAGCTCCATCCTCGCCAGGAAGCAGAGCGTGGAGCGCATCGGAGTGGTCAACGCGGCACGGTCAGGCGCCCGCGGGGCGGGCTTGGAGTGTCGCGGGCGGCATGGGGATAGCGTGAGTGAGCAGGGTGGATGGCGACGGGAGCGATGGAGGTGAGTGGATGAGGAGGAGGGCGTGGATGGCGAGGGGCGGGGAGGGCGGTGGCGCGGGGCGAGGGGGCCCGGGGGGCACGAGGAGAGATGAGAATGGACGAGGGAGGAGGAGCGAGATGGATGCGGGAGGAGGGAGTCGGGGAGGACGGTAGAGGAGCCCCTCCAAGCTCCGCCCACCCATCCCTCCCGCCTCTTCCCATCGCTATGCCGAACCCCATCGCCCCATCGCTCCTTCTGTCTCCCTCGCTCCTCAGGCGCCTTCGTCATCGAGGACCCCGACCCCACCATCACCGACCGCTGGTGGGCCGTGCACTGGGCGACGCTTTCGCAAGGAGCGCGCATTTGGAACTTGCGCCTGGGTTGACAGCTGCTGCTGCTAGGCCGCTGTTGGCCACTATCTCGTCGCGGCGACGAGATGGGGGCCTGCAGCGCGGCGTGAGTTGCGGGGGGCGGTGGAGGCGGCCAATGGGGGGGAGCAAGGAGGGGGGCCAGGAGAGGGCGGAGGGTGGCGCCAGGGGGAGGGCCGCGCACGGCCCACTGCACATTCGTCGCGCTGCTGCCCCCTTGCCCCCCCCCCCAGGATTGAAGGCTGCCTGGCTGGACCCGAAGAACAAGAACAACGCCAACGTGCACATGTCTGTGGCGGCGGGCTGCCAGAACTCGAAGGCCTCCTTCTCAGCGGCCTCGCGGCGCGGCAGATGCGGGGGGCCCCGTGGGGGGGCGCCCGCCGTCGAGTCGGGGCGCCCGAGCTTGCTGCTCACTCAACCCACTATCTTCTTGCGTTCGCCTACCAACTCCCCGCCCGCCCAGCCCCCCCTCCTTTCCTGTCCCAGCCCGCCCGCCCCAGCTCCGTCGGCCAGTCGCGCCCCCGGGCGGGCTCGGGCGAGGCGGGCGGGGGAAGCGGGGGCGCAGCGCGGGCGGCGAACCGCAGAACGGACGAGGCGCTGCAGCGGGCAGGAGGGCGGGGGGGGGGAGGGCGGCAGCATGGGGGGGAACGCTTTTGCGGGGAGCAGCTGGTGATGGGGTCGCGCCCGCGGGCGCGCGCGCGCCCTGAGGTCTATCGTCGCGGCATCCCAGTGGGGTGCATCCTCTTCTTGAAGGAGCTCGGCAATATGTTCAATGACCAGTGCACGACGGTCACGATCTGCGAGAAGTTGCGGAGCATCGAGCACATCGAGGCGTCGTGGGCGAAGAAGCGGGACAGCATGAACTGGAAGCACGTGCAGATCGGCGAGACGGCCCACAACGAGAAGAAGTGGGAGTTTGTGGAGGCGGCGTTCGACCAGCGCTGGCCCAGCTACCACTGCTATGCCCGCTCCTGCCAGCTGTGGAAGGATTGCCAGTCGGTCTTGGCCGCCTCGCCCTCCTCGTCGTCGTCGTCCTTCCTCAAACTCCTGGCGCTGCTGCCCCGCCTCCTGCGCGCCCCCCCCCCCCGTGCACCCGACCGCGTGGCGCGCGGGCCCCGCGCGGGCCGTCCGAGGGGCCTGGCCAGGAGCTCGCCCTTGAAATGCCGCCCGGGGCCCGATGGGCACTAAGCCCGCTGGCGATTCTAAGAGGGGGGAGGTGGGGGAGGATGAGGGCGAATAGGACGCGGGGGGGGGGGCCCTGGCCCGCGCCGCGTCCTCGCCCTGCCCGTCGCCCCGCCGTCGCCCTCTCCAGTCGCCCTGCTCGCCCGTCGCCCTGCCAGTCGCCCGGCCCCCGCTGGCACCCAAGTCGCCCTGCCCGTCGCCGTCGCCTTCGGAGTCGCGGCCTGTCGGTCCCCATCGGCCCATCGGCCCGCCGCGCCTGTCGCGCCTGCAGGTCGTCGACGAGGATGGCACCCGCCTGTGGGAGGTGTTCGAGCGGCGCGTGATGAGCGAGGTCGACGTGGCCAAGATGGAGGCGGCGGCGCACGCCGACCAGATGAGACTCATGGCGCCGCCCTCAGATCGAACATGCCTAGGGCCAAATCGTGTGCCCCGTGGGCCTGGCCCCCTGGGGCCTTCGACGCGGGTCGTCATTCGCCGCCGTTGGCGTTGGCGTCATTCGCCGCCGCTGGCGTCGCGTCTGGGGGGCGCGGCGTCGGCGAACCCCTGGGGCCCCACTTCCTTCCTTGGGGCCCCCCTCGGGCTCATCCCTCGCCCCCCCCTGCCCGTCCCCGCCCCTGCCCGCTTGACGACTCCAGGGGGCGAGTTCTCGAGTTCTCCAAGACTAGCACAGGGCAGGCAGGCGGCGGCTTCTTCGCCGCGATCGCCCCCGCCCTCCCCCGCCAGCGCCCGCCCTCTCTGCCATCTCTCTCTCTCTCTCTGCCCTCTCTTCGCGCGGCGCTCCGCCCCGACAGCGGCGGCGGCCGAGGGGGGGGGGGCGCGGGGCAGGCGGCAGAGTCGACGGGGGTGTCTGTCTCGAAGATTGGTGGGAGATGAGATGAGGGGGCGAACGGAAGGCGGGTGCGCTCTTGGGGCGATGTGGGATCGAGCGACAGAGTCGCGCTCCGAGGCCACAATCGTGCGCGCCATGAAAGGCAAGACCACCGTGCACAACGTCTGCAAGGTGATGCTGCTGACCATGCTCAAGGCTGCTGCGTTCGCGCAGTCGGCGCATTCGATGTTCGATCCCCGAAATCTCGAACTCCAAACCACGCCCCCCCCCCTGCCTCCTTCGATCCGAGAGGCGGCGGCGGCGAGAACGTCGGAAGATGGGTGATGGGATGGGCTGATCTGGTGCTGGTTGAGATGTCGAGGGGGCCCGAGGAGGGGGGGGGGCGGGCGCCCCCCTGCCCGCCTGTCCGCCTTCGCTGCCCGCGCCAGGCCATATGCGAGCCCATGGCGCTGGTCGTCGCCGACGATAAGATCGGCGCGAAGGCCAAGCAGAACAAGGACGACGGCAAGGACAATAACGACCCCAAGAGGAAGACCGCCCCGAAGAAGATCAACGGCAAGAAGGACCCGAGCCAATGAGACATCGGGCCGCTGTCATCGGCCTTCGTCGTCGGACCTCTCTGCCTCTCTGCCCCCGTGCGTGCGCGTGGGGCCGCCAGGCGCAGAGTCGTGACCGCCCAGGCGAATGGCGCGCTGCCCCTGGCCCCTTGCCCTCGGGATCGGCAAGGTCCAAGGTATGAGAGAGAGAGGTGCGTTCATGTCAGTCCAAGTCTATATATACACATGTATATATGCAATGCGTAGCTGCGTAGAGGTAGAGGTAGAGGGGGTGGTGGGCGGATGAGGGGCGAGAGAGAGGGAGGGGGAAAGAGAGAGAGAGAGAGAGAGAGAGAGAGAGAAAAAAAGAGAGAGAGAGAGAGAGAGAGAGAGAGAGAGAGAGAGAGAGAGAGATCAATACATAATGAAAGAGAGAGAGAGAGAGAGAGAGAAACACACACAAACAACAATAAACCAAACGGTCGTCGCGAGGGCCACGAGAGCGCTCTTGGCGCTCAGCCCAGGGAATGGGCGCCAGGGGCCCTGGGGCCCTCGACGACTCGAGGGGCCCGAGCTCCAACCATTGCCCTCCCGCCCTCCCCCTCGCCGCCAGATCCCCCTCCATCGACCGCTGTATTCTCAAGCCGTCGTGCCCGTGTCCGAACTTCGCGGGCCATGGCAAAGCGAGATGTGCCTCCAGCATCGGCGTCGGCAGGGTGCGAGACAGAGACGCCGCATGGGGGGCCCGTGTGTGCCGCTATTCATTATGAGCGCATGGTGCGCGGGATACTTACTCTGGCAAGGTTGCGGTCGTTCTGGGCGGGCCTCGGAAAGTACCTTGCAGCTGTCAAAGATCGACTTCGGGCCCTGGGCTGAGGAGAGGATGGTTTCTTGCAAATAATCGAAAAGAGGGCAGGGAAAGCCTTGGCGATTCTCGCATCCAGCCCGCATCCCCGCACCCCCCCGCGCCCGCCCCCGCCCCGCCCGCGCCTTCCCCGGGGGCCATGGGGGGAAGGGGGCGGGGGGGGCGGCAGGGGGGGGCGGCAGCCGCGCGGCCCTCCGCCGCGCGCCTCGAGGAGCACATGGCCAGCATCGAGAGCCGTCTTCGCGAGGATCAGGGTGAGGCCATGCACGAGGAGGCCGATCTCTTCGAGCACCTGGAGAGGCAGGGCCGCTACTTGGAACGGCTGCTGCAGGACGGCGGGGGGGGAGGCGGGGCGGCGTAGAAGTGCGTCGGGGCGGCGGGCGGGCGGAGAATCGAATCGAATCAACAGGGGGGTGGGTGGCAGGGTTCGTTTCGCCGTTTCGGTTCCTACCACTCGTTTCGATTTGATTTCGATGGCTTCGGATTATGCTTCGATTCCACTTCGGGTTGCGATGCGGATCCGACTCCTGGGTTCCTAACTGGGGGCATCGATGTCCGCCGCTGCGGGCCGTTACGACCTCTCCCGAACCGGCTGACGATTTCAACCGATCCGATTCGCGTCGATCTCCGATCCGACTCGTCGAGTCGATTTTGGCTCTCCTGGGAGGAGGTTTGGTTTGACGGAAGCTCAGGTCGGGCAGAGGTCGAGTCGAGGTTGCTCGGCGATTTCTTGGCGATCGATAGTTGGCGCGGAGGGCGGAGCGGGGCGGGTTGAGCAGCGGGGGCGCTGGGCCGTTGCTAGGACGAAGACAAGACGTCGGCTTTCACCCACATTGCTTTGTATTGCTCCGTGGTCCCCAAGTTCGACCTGAAGCTCATCGTGAACGGGAGTCAGAAGGTGCTTGGCGGGTGGACTTCATTACGGGCGAGCTTCAAGAAGGACCGCTACATCAAGGCCAAGCTCCAGCCCCGCCCGTCGGACGAAGACTACAAGGCGATCGTGTGCACTGATGTCGTTGACGGAGGCCACCTTGCCGCTCGATATTGCCATCGATTCGTCGCGCCCCCGCCCCCGCCCCCCCCCCCCCCCCCCCCCCCCCCCCCCCCGTGCCCACACCATCTGGGGTCCTGCCTCGGCGCCGCACCCCCCCCCCCCCCCATTGCCGCCCCCTGGGCCGCGCCAGGCGACGTGGCAGATCGGCGGGCGGAGGAAGTCGAAAAGGAGAAGAGCGCCATGCAGTTCGTCGCGGGCGCGGAGGCCCTCGCTCTGCATGCTTCAGCGTTTCTCGGGTTCAACGAGCGCGTCAACTGGCGCCGAATCCCCATCCTCGCGCTGGAGACCGCGGGCAGCTGCATCAGCAAGGTCGCCGCCCTGGGAGTGAACCTCCACCTCCGTCTCACCCGCTTCCCCGATCCTCACTCGCCTTTTCCCGGGGCAGTGTAGTGCAAGTGTCAGGTCCGTCGGGTCTTCCTGAACTCCCCCCCCCACGATGCCCCGCGCCCTTCCTTCTCCTCCTCGCTCCTCTTCCTCGCCCGCCCAGCCGTCGCCTAATGGCGCCCGACTTGAGCGTCCCATCCAGGGACTCAGGGGCATGGGGTGCCTGGCAGGGCGCCAAAGCCTCGTGCCTCGCGGGTAGAGGCAATCTGAGCATCCGTCCGTCACCAGGGCGAGGTTCCCAGCTTTCCTTACTTTTCCTTAGCCCTCCTCCACCTTTTCGATCCTCTCACATCACGCCGTTGCCGTCCGATCTGCCGATCTGCAACTCCCACCCGCCGCCGCGAGAGAGGTGAACGACCCCCCCCCCCGCGCAGGCAATGATGGAGACCCTGACCCAAGTGGCAACCCACAGGGAGAAGTTCGATTCGGAAGCGGCTGGCCTGCGCGTGCTTGGAGGCGTGCTCATCGACGCCGTCCTGGCGGCGGTGCCCGAGGAGTGGGACGGGGTGCGCGCGCTTGTGCGAGGCGCGAGGGGCGGGGGCAACGGGGCAACGGGTGACAGGAGGCGGATGGATGGATGGCGGGGGCGGAGGAGGGGATGGGGGGGGGGGGGGGGCGAGTTGGGCGAAAGGGCGGGCGGGGCGGGAGGGGGGGGGGTGAGATAATGGGCGGGCGAGAGAGATGGCCCTCAGAGATGGCCGTTGTGTTGCGCGCTTTCCGCCCCGCTTTCGGCCTTTCGGGTCGGCCGCGTTCCCCAGGGGCGGCTTGGCCGATCCGACTCGTTGCGGGGGAGGGGGTGGCGGGGGGCGCGCCCGCGGCGTCCGTGCTCCCCCGAGGCCGCCGTGGACGCTGCCAAGAAGTCCGAGCTCGAGGGCGTCGAGAGCTTCAAGGGGCTGGTCGAGCGTTACCTTGATATCAAGGTTGCCGACATGCACGTCCTCCGCATGTCGCACTTCTTCCACTGCCTCACCATTATGTCGTCGCAGAGCTTCCCACTTGGCGATCGCGTGGGCCAGAGCCTTAGACACGAGACGTTGCTCTGTCCACTGGGTTCGCTCCGCTGCTGCCGCTGTCTGCCCGATCGCCGACGGATCATCTGCCATCTGCCCTGTCTTGGCCGCGCGGGTTCTCTCGGCGCGATCCTCGCGTCGAGGGCGTCGAGTCGAGGCGTTGAGGGCGATCGTTGGATGGCGCTTGCTGGGCGCAGGTGCGATGGGCGGATCGTGGGATCGGGCGGGCGTCGGCGTCTCCAACTGGGGCGCGCGCGCTTGTGAGCGCGCGCGCGATCCCACTGGCCTCCCGCTGGCATGCCAAGTCCCGCTCGTGCCGAAGCTCGTGGAGCAGTTGGCGCGCACGTGGGCGGGCGCGTTCGATTGCTGCGCCATCTCGCGGGACGGGCAGATGCAGGCGTGGCCGAAGATCGTCTACAACATCATGTGGGATGCGGCGTCCCGCCGTTTCCTCGTGTCTGAGCTTCGCTTTGGGGTTGTTGGCCCGTTGGCAGGTCTGGGGGTTTCGTTTGGCGTCGCTGTTTTGCCCCTCTCGGGCTCTGGAGCTCACTCGGAGCTATCTCTGCCGGGAGGTTTCGGTATCGGATACCGCCCCAAATATCGCCATTCGCCCGACGCTTCGAGCTGCCTCTGCTCGCTCGCCCCGGGGTCGCCCCGTTGGTCGGCGCCTTCGCTCGCCGCCCCCCCTGTGACGCCCCCCCCCCATCGGCGGCGACGTCGACGCCTCCTCTCCTGCGCAGGATCCCAAGATCGTAGAGCCGACGCCGATGAACAGGAGCTTCAGCTGGAAGGACGTCATGGACTCCTTCGTGCGCTCGGCGGCCGACGCA
Organism: Prorocentrum cordatum; assembly: GCA_963575745.1. Taxonomy (NCBI): domain Eukaryota; class Dinophyceae; order Prorocentrales; family Prorocentraceae; genus Prorocentrum; species Prorocentrum cordatum. The sequence goes on along the minus strand of CAUYUJ010017629.1, from coordinate 5,574 downwards.
GTGGATCACGTCAGCCAGTATCCAGACGGCAAGTTCTTGGATGACCTGAGCAGCTTGCAGACCTGCCTGCAGAAGAGCACTTGGTCGATGTGCAACGACGCGCTGGTCAAGCACGGCATCAGGCACGCCAGCATTGTGTACAATGAAACCCACGACGTGTTCCTGACGCAGAAGAATGCCATGACTGACAAAGCCTTGGAGGTGTGGAAGCAGAAGTATCCGCAGGAGGTGGCCACCGCGGCGATCAAGGAGAACTTGGGCGACTACCTGGCCCAGCGCCTGCAGGCGGCGCACCCTCACGGCCAGCAGGGGGAGGAGACGACGACCGCGCTCGCGCTGATCGAGCAGGGGCAGGCGGAGAGGGCTGACGACGAAGGAGCGACCGCATGCTTCGGGAAGAGGCGCGTTCCACTTCGCACCTGCTAGCGTCCCCGCGTCCCCCCCCTCTGTGAACCCGCAGGTTGCCCGGGCAGTTCTCGTCGCCCAGCCGTCGCGCCGCCGCTGGGCGGAGCGTCGCCAATTGCCCGCCCCGCCCCAGCCAGGAGAGCAGCGGGAATCGTGGCAGGTCATCTCCAACGTGTACAACGTCGCCTCGAACAAGGAGATCGCAATGACCAGACACACGGTGAGCGTCACCAAGCTGATCGCCTCTGAGCTGCAGACCTTCATCACCAGGAACCACGCAAACTGGCGGGGGTACACAACAGCATGCAATTTGCGCTTCTTGGACGGCGGCGCTAACCCTCAAGCGCACGTTGCCCGTCTCAGCTCCACGCCCACCCTGGAAACACATTGGGAACGCTGCAGCGGGCGCATTGGTGGCGGAGGAGGAGGGGGGCGGCGGAGGAGGGAGGAGGGAGGAGGGGAGGGCGAGTCGCGGGCGAGGGACGAGGGACGAGGGAGCCCGCGATGCGCCCACCCCGCCAGGAGATCCAGCAGAAGGACACCGACAAGGGCAAGGATGAGGAGGGCGGCGGTCCTAAGAAGATCATCGTCGCGAAGGTGCTGGACCTGGCGGGCGACGGCTCGGGGGGCAAGACGGAGCTGCCTTTCTCGGGGAGGGTCGTGGACTACCAGACTGCCGCGGGCCTGAACAAGGCTCGCGCCCCCCCCCCCTTCCGACTCCTCCCGCGCCGCTCAGCATCGCCCCCCTCTCCTGCCCAGCCGCCGCCGCCCCTCGCACTCTAGCGTGTCATCGCCGCGTCTCCCGCCCGCTGCCCGCCGCCGCCGCGGCGCCGCGATGATGGCGATGATGGTCCGATCGGCGATCTGACCATCATCACCATCATCGCGGCGTTGAACCGATGGTGATCGGCGATCGGACCGATCGCCGATCACCGTCGCCGTTGAACCGATGGATTGCCGAATTGCAGCTCTGCTAGAGCCGAGCTGCCAACCCGCCGTCTGTCGGCCCGCCCGCCCGCCCGTCCGAGCAGAATTTGCGGCCGCCACCTTCGCGCCCCAAGCCGTGCCGAGCAACGCCGACCGCGCGCTTCCCGATCACCCATCCATCTGGCGGAAAGTCTGGCGCGCAGCAGTGGCGAGGGCGATCAGAAGCGGGCGGCCCACAGGGCCCGCGCTTCAATCTGACGCCATTGGGGTCCGTAGACATTTCGGTTCGAACGACTCGAGCCACGACTGAGCCATGTCATCCATGTCCGAGGGCGGTGGCGACGAAGACTCCATTGGGCCTAGCCAGCTGACCGAGCGAACCCAATGGCGAGCATATGTCGAGTTTAGCAACTGGCGGCCGAAGAGGGGGGGCGGGGCGGCTGCGCGGGCGGGAGACGCGGGTTCAGGTTCTGCCGAGCCTGGGCCCGAGCCCATGCCAGACCCGCCCGGGCGCTTCGCGCCGCAACCGCCGCCCCCGCTCGAGCTGGGGCCCAGGAGCCGCAGCCGAAGCAGGTGCGGCGGAGACGGCGGCGGCGGCGACGGTGACGAGGGCGGGCGCGATTCGCTACTGTCGGAGCTGCAAGCCATGTTCGGCGATGACTACATCGACATCGTCGGCCGAGCGAGTGCGCCGATGGAGACATGCGCCCGCGACCCCGCGTCGCCGATCGCGGTCTCCGACTCAGACGTAGACGAGGGGCAGCAGGTGCGGCGCCCGCAGCAGCGGCAGGAGGAGGCCGTCGATCCGACCGACCAGACCGAGCAGGGCGAGCAGGGGGTGCGGCGGCCGCGGCAGCAGCAGGAGGGGGCCGTCGTCGCCATCGCCATCGACGCGATCGATTGCATCAGCGCTGGCTCGAACTGTTCCAGGGGGGGCAGCCCGACCGAGCAGCCCGAGGAGGTCGGGCTGGGGTTGCCGCAGTCGCAGCGGGAGTCCATCGTCATCGACGTGGCCGACTCGATGGGCGTGGACTCGCACGGGTTCAGCGGCAGCCAGGGCGAACCGACCGAGCAGACCGAGCAGGTGGACGAGGGGGGGCCCGTGCTGACCAGCGGCAGCCAGGACGAGCCGACCGAGCGGACCGAGCAGGCGGGGGGCGAGGGGCTCGGGCTGGAGGCCGCCGCCGCCGCGATCGTTGACGCTGGCGGCTCGATCGAGGGGTCGCAGGTCGTGCTGCCCTTGAGCGGGCAGGTTCGGTCCACCGCCGTGACCGTGCTCCCCCCGACGCCCGTCGCAATGCACCCGAGCCCGCGCACTCCTGAATCTGGCCCTCGCCAGCCCGCCACGCCAGAGCTGGCCCCTTCGGCCGCCGAGAATGAGAATGGCCATGACAGTGCTGATGGGCATCGCACGGACGCGGAGAGCGGGCGGGAGAGCGAGATGACAGAGTTAGAGGAGCTGGGCGAGGAGGAAATCGCAGCCGAGCCCGCTGCCGACGTGTCGGAGCCCGTGGTAGTGGACCCCTGGGCGGAGGCGGACGAAGTGGACGGGGGTGCCGCGCGCGCTCTTGTTTCCCGCTAGGCAGCGCAATAATCTGAAGCCGTTGCCTCGCAACTCAGCTCGCTCAGCTCTCCTCGCCTCGCCTTCTCGCCGCCGCCCTCCTGGTCTCCTCCTCGGCCTCGGCCCCTTCGGCCTCTAGTCCTCGGTGGCCCCAATGGACATGGTGTCAGCTGGGGTGTCAGCAGTGGTGTCAGCCGTGTCAGCGTTGCCAGCCTCCGCCGCCGCTCTCGCCGCTCCCCCCTGATCCCAAGCCGTGCCGTACGCCGCCGCCAGGGCCACCCTCCACCTCAACGCGTCCTCTGCCAGATATTCCCGACGCTCCTGATGGGCTGATGGGGGGGCCAGCGGCGGAGCGGGGGGGGGGGCGGTGGGGAAGAGAATGAGGGGCAGGGGGGGAACGGTGGGGAACGGGAGAAGGGTCAGCGGGGAGAGGAGAGGGGGGCGATGAGGAGGGGGATGGGGAGGAGTCGGGGGAGGAACGGGGTCTTCATGTCTTCATCCAGGTCGACATGCCGACTCTTGATTGACCTCTCCCCCCTACCGATTCCGATCCTCCACAGTCTCAGCGAAGCGGTCGTGTCCGCGGGACCTGGCCTTCGAGGCGCCGAATACCGATGCCGCATTCGACGACGACCGACAAATTCTAGACTCACCGAGGCTCCACTTCCTAGAGCTCCTCTTCCTCTGGGCCCCACTTCCTGGCGCAACCGCGCAACCCCCTGTTCCGTTTCAAAAAACAAGAGGGGGCAACACATGATATCAAGTTTCCCTGGCCTCCGCGCCCAAAGGCTCACTTCCCCCATCCCACCTCGCAGGCCCCTCGCCCCCGAGCGCCCCGCGGGGTCCCGCGTTTTGCTTTTTTTTCCGAGGGCCCAGCGATCTAGGGTGCGGCCCAGCGGGGCCCGACCACGATCCCCGGGAGGCGAGTCCAGCAGTTCGATTCCGACGACTCCCCATGTTGAGAAACGGCATCGGTATCGGTATCTTTCCCTTGGAGATGGCGGCCAGCGCAGCGATTCCGTTGGCGGCCATGGATGCTGCCTCCAAGGCGGCGGCGAGCGCTTCGCTGAGGGCGATCATGGGGTCCTTGTGGGCAGCCATCATCTCTGACGTTCGGGCTCGGGGCGGGGCGGCTCTCTCGGGCCAGAGCGGCTCCAGAGGGCCCGGGGGGCAGGGGGGCGACTGCGATGATGATGAGGAGGGGGGATGAAGAGAGGGGGGATTTCGGTCGAATGCGTTCCCGAGCCAGGCCCCCTGCCTTTGCGAGATCAGCGCGCGGGAACCCGACGGCGCTCGATTTTGGTAATCGGCGCAACTTCGGAGGTTTCGGCGCGACCGCGTCGGCCAGTTTGACCCCCGACAGACATTGCGGATGGACAGAGCAAGCGGCGCGCCCCCCGAGCGCCCTGCGCCCCCCCATCCTCTGACGTGCCCCCCAGGCACATTCGAGATTTCGGGCGTCGGGCCAGATCAGTCCGACGAGGGGCGCGGCTCGATGGCGAGGGGAAGTCGAGGGGGCGGAGGAGGGGGGGGGATGGGGGGGAGGGCCCCCTTGCTCGCAGGCGAACCTGCTCCCGCTGATCGACATGACTCGCCGAAGTTCGCTCTACCACGGCCCCCGCGGCCCGCTCGAGGACGGCGACAGGGACGTCGACATGGCCAAGGAGGAGGATGAGGATGACGTCTTGGACGCGTGGGAGGAGGAGGATCATGGGCAACCACCGGGGGATAGGCATTGGGGGGGGGTGCATCAACTAACCATCACTCGCCCATTGATCTCCGATAGGTGCCCGATGGCCCGAACCCCCGAATCTAGATAGGAACGCGCGGATTCGCGATCGGGGGCCCATCGCCGAATCGCCGATCCATCGACGGCGCCGCGACGAAGCATCGCCGACTCCGACTACAGGTCCACGCGCCCCTACCGATTGTTCTTCGATTAGGGGTTCCGTTGACCAGAGCCCCCGTAACTGCCCGGGAAAACGCGCCGATTCGCGATCGGTTGCTCATCGCCGAATCGCCGATCCATCGACGACGACGCGACGAAGCATCGCCGACTCCGACTCCAGGTCCACGCGCCCCCCCGAGTGATCTCCGATAGGGGTCCGATGACCCGAGCCCCCGAACTTGCCCAGGAACGCGCTGATTCGCGATCGGGGGCTCATCGCCGATCCATCGACGACGCTGCGACGATGCATCGCCGACTCCGACTTCAGGTCCACGCGCCCCCCCCCCGATGCCAGTCCACCCCGCCCCATTGCCTTTGCCCGCCAGAGGATGGGCGGCAGCCGCCCCCGCCAGCCTTGTTCCTGGACGGCACGCAGTGCATGAACGTGTCGAGGAGCGACGTGTCCCTGCCGTGGCTGGTGAATGGGGGGGGCTAGAAATATGCACCACCGCCGATTCCGTCGCTCCCCCCCCCCCCATCCCTTGACCCCCGCCCAGGGGGGGGCGGGGGCGGAAGCGCGAAGGCGGCGCATGTTTTCAGCCTCGGAGGTGAAGCGGCTCCCGCAGGCCATGAAGGCTCAGAAGGAGAAAGACAAGGAGAAGGAGAGGCTGGAGAAGGGGGATGGCCCCAGCGCTGGCGTGGTCGGCGGAGGACTGAAATCGCGCGCCAGCGCCGATCCTAGACAGACCGCCCTGGGCACAGGAAAGGCGCGCGACCCTGGGCCGCGCGCGGC